>ML780123.1:369288-410907 GCA_009831015.1 Picea engelmannii | reverse complement strand
AATTGAAATTTACACTACCCTACATGTCCTTACCCATATGTCACCTCAGAGTTATGAGCATGTCTAATTACACTTGCATGAAAAAGAAATTTAAACTACCACACTTGCAGGAATTGAAATTTACACTACCCTACATGTCCTTACCCATATGTCACCTCATAGTTAGGACCATGTCTAATTACACTTGCATGAAAAAGAAATTTAAACTACCACACTTGCAGGAATTGAAATTTACACTATGCTACATGTCCTTACCCATATGTCACCTAAGAGTTAGGAGCATGTCTAATCACAGTTGCATCAAAAAGAAATCTAAAATCCAATCCATCATTCTTCCCCGACAACGACGCCAAAATGTTGGGCTCTAAAGATGTCCTAAAAACAACCTCTATGCATCAACAAAAGGTAGGCACTGGCACAAGCATTTTACTTGTCACCTATGTAGGTTCTTACCTTCCATTTTCAATACCCAACCTCCAGAGATGCAACACCTGTAAAGAAACAACAATAGTAAAGGGAATGACAATTGTTCTATTCAAAGGAACAACACGACCTGCAAAAGGAACAACAATCGGAACAAAAGGAACAACAGTCGTTACATTGGGCCGAAGTAATGTTGAATTAAGTACATTGTAGTATTTACCCAACTATCTAATTTGTCAACCCGGGGTTCATAAACTGACAAAGCACAAGCAAAGTATATGCAAGATTGAAGTGGGACTAATCTAATCTAATGTTTAAGCTACAACTAAAATTGAATCATTAATCTAACAGACGACTGAAATAGAATCATTAATCTAACACACGACTTGGAATTGAATTAATCTAGTTGCATAAATGAAATTATTCTAGGAATGAGAAATTGCGTGAAGGAATTAATCTAGAAATGGAGAACTACATGAAGGAAAAGCAAGTACAACATGTGAAGATTTAAATAACACAACAACATATGTGAGCTCACACCAATGAAGCAATCTTCTATTACAATAACTAAATCCATCTTCATAACAAAATAATAAAAGCATGAAAACCAAAACCATGAATCAAAGCTAAGAATCCCTTTCTCTTTCGAATCCTAATGACTACCATTAATGACTACTCTAATTCTCTACTTACAACTGATTGAATTCTAATTGTTCCTAATTGAATTCTCATGAAGAGAGGGCACTCTCTTTTATACATGAGAGCCTTGAAGATAAGATAACCATCTCATTATTACAGATCCACTTTTCTCTCAACCTATTTCCCATTATTACAAAATATAAACCCTTCAAATCCTCACACATATCTCTCATATATCTTAGATAAGATATTCCAACCAAATCTCCATGATCTTCTTGTTGGAATGGGCTTGAATTATCTCCTCAAATATTCAAATGGTGGAGGAAGTATTGAAGAAGTCCTTTGAATTAATCCTTCACATATTCCTACACATTACAAAGCTCACACATATTTGAGATATATATGAAAACATGCCAATTTTCTAACATTTAATCACAAATTCCCTTTTAATACTAAAATAAATAAAGTGGAGAACAATAAGGTGAAACCCAAGTATATTTATGGAAATGATATCGTGAAAGGTTAATGGGGCGATGAAATGTGAAGAATGATGAAGGGAAAGGTGGATGAGAATATGACATTTCTGAGCCCCAACACCCATCCTACCATTCTAGCATGAATTATATTGATGTATAATACCATTTCACGATAGACATGGTGTAAAGAAAGAATGTGTTGGTTGAAAAGGTAGACACTTTGGAAAACATAAAAGGCTTTTTGATCAAGTCTATGAGTGTTGTAAAGTTTTGAATGTAAAGAATCAATATGCATTCCTACCCTAGGTTAGTGAATGAAATTTTGGGTTCTCCTATTTCACGAAAGAAGGCAACAAGTGGGAGAATGTTGGGTTATTATATTTTTTGTAGTGAAAACATAGCAAATCGACTGGTTATTTGAGGTGGATCAACTAGGTGAATGTTTGACTAGATGGTTATTTCAATTTGATGGTCTCGTTAAGTTGGAGGTTGGATCGAAAACGAAATCCAACTAGAGGTCAATAAGAGGTTGAAATATGGTCGACTAGTAGCTGACTGAATGTCAACTATAACAAAATCCTAAGGTTCATGAGATTGCAGCCAATCATCTACATGGATCTATAACCGTTTTTGGGAACCATGAATTAGGGCTTTGTATGTATTAAATCCTATGAATATGGCATGTTTTAATAATGTAAAAGGTTACTCTTAGTGATAGGTATGTAATGTTGTAAGAGTTATGTAATGGTCATGTAATACTGTAAGAGGTATGTAATGTTCATGTAGATGTAAGTCGAATTGGATGCAAGGTTTCTCTTGTGTAAGAGCAAGAGAGTAGGATGAGGATTATGTATTAGGTGTGGATCAAGGTTATTCATGTAACTCTTTATTGTATGAATGAATAGGACAACAAGAGAGTGAAAGTCACTGAAGGAATGTTTGTTTTCTCAGTTAAGGGTTTCAATGGTAAAATCTTTGTATACTATGTGATTTTCATTGATTATTTTCTATTTAATTTTGTCTTCTCTTTCCTCATTGGTTTAGTGTGAGTGCTATTACTCTACAAAGGTCCTTCAAACTTTCCCTGTGTAGTGTAAAGTGTTGTTGACTAAAAAAAAAATAGTCAAATTAGGCTTCTCCACCATATAGCTTTCCAAATCGAAGTGACTTCACTTGGGACCAAGATTTTTAGATGTGTTGTTGATGAAGGATCCTCCACTTGCATCATGTCTTGGTCATTTTTGAGAGCCCCGGGTTCTCTAGAGATTTTTTAATTGAATACATGCTAAAAGAATTCATTGGCCATACTTTTAATCTCGATGGAATCATTACCACCTTTCTTATTGAGTTATAAATATTGTTTCAATTGAAGTTGAAGAAGATGAATCCCATTTAGATTATAATATTTTATTAACGCATAGTTGGTTCTATGCAATGACAGTTAATGTGTCTTTGATATTTAGGGTCCATTTTTCACCTAAAGGAAAAGTGGTTACTATTGATCAATTAGCTTAATGCATGTCATATTCCATAACTAACTTTGGTACGAGTATTCCTAAGTTAGTTATGAAATACTCTAGTTCCTTTCAACTATGATTTTTCCCTAAATGTATTTAATCTTTTTTTTCACCTTAATTGTTTCATCATTAGCTTACCTCTAATTATTAATTATTTTAATTAATCATTTTTTATATACTTTTAATACCATTAATTTAATCTATAATTTTTTTTTTTATCTAAATAAAGTTATAATTTTAATTATTCTTATTGTTTCAAATTCTTATTGTATTCAATCCCCTTTTTTCATCTAAATAACGTCGTCTTTATTGTTTTCTTAGCAAATAATTAATCATCTTTTTATATACTTCTAGCATCATTGATTTAATCATATTATCATTCTTTTCTAGGACTTTTAATTCTTTTTAAATTCTTTATTTAATAATTACAATGATTAATTTTATAACGATTAAGTTTTATCCACTTTTTCCAAACACTTTTACTAAATTTAACATTTAAATAACCCTTAAGTCAATACTCTTCTCAAATATTTCATTGCTTCATATGGGTAAAGTGCCCACTTGAACCTCCATACTCTACCTACTTCCATTAGTTTTCAACAAAAACGGCATACTTTACCTACTTCCATTAGTATTCAATTAGAGATTCCATTAGTATTCAACAAATCAAAGTTCAAATCAAAGGAAAAGATTCTGAATTTTTCAAAGAAAAGACTCTTGTTATAAACACCCAAGTGGAAAACAATCAAGAATATTTATTTAATACAATAAGTTATTTAATACAATAAGTGAAGTACATAAATTTTATCATGACCTTGTTTCCGAGATGTAGGATACTCAGTGAGTTATTAAGGCACTCCATGATGTTAAAGTTACTGGTTCGAAACCTGCGTGGACAAAAAATCCAGCCATGTTAAGGGTTGGTGTCGCTGAGGTCAGGTGCGATCCCAAGTGATTTTGATGGCTTAGATGCTTTTGATGGCTTAGATGCCCGTAAGTCTCAGTTTCTTAGCCACAGGTTAATCCCACATGTCACGGAAAAACTAACAAAAAAAAAAAAAATCTACCATGACTTTCTAATATGTCTCATGACCTTCTAATATGTCTTCATAAAATAGAAGTGCATGTAAATAATAGAGAAATTTTCAAAATATTTTAATAAGATTATCATATGGGAAGTAAGAGAAAACCCTCAAACTATTATGAAAATCATAGAAATGAAGACATTTTATGTGTAAGAGAAAATCACAAAAAATCAGGTTTCTCCATATTATTGGGTTGTAGATTGTTCAAATATTATATCATTGGGTCATAGATTGTTCAAATATTAATGATTAGATCAAAGAAACCAGTTAATTGTGTCATGTTCTATGTGGCAGTGTGGAAGGGTGATGAGAATCAAGTAATGAGAAACTTTTGCAAATCAGTCAATGTGACAGTGAAGCAATCAAATAATTTATTATATACACTTAAATATAGTAAGAAGATATAAAAAATTAAAAAAATAATCTGCCAAAAAATGAATCCTCCTCATATTTTTCATGTGACAAATATTTATAGTGAATGGGAGGCCTATTTTAAAGAAAAAGAAAACCAGAAAGAAAAAGAGTCCGTCCCTTCATGAAAAGATTGTGGACAGGTATCCATTTCGATTAATTGAGATAGAAGAAGATGACTAAAAGGAGAAGATAGATAGAGACTTATATAAGGAGAAAATCCAATCCTCAATGAGGAGGAAAATCTCCAAAGAGGAGGAAGTGCTGGAATTTCTTGGAATAGGATTAGATTTTTTCTTATTTTAAACATGATTTTTTTTCTGTGGTAAATGAAGATTTAAATGAAAATTTTGTATGTTTTTTTATTGAGTTTTAATTAAAAGTTGAAAGTAGATATTTTTGGAAATTATTTTATTTGATTAAATAATGAATGCTTTCTTTTAATTTTTATAAGAAATATTAATGCTATCATTTTTCAATTAATGTAATTGTTAAATACAAGTTAACTATATTGTTATTTTTGAGATAACTTGAAATATCTGAAAACAATCATTAGTTTGTGAGCTTAATAGATTGTTTAATAAACCAATTCCTTATTTTATCTTTACAATCATTATATTATATTGTATCTAATTTACTTTAGTTTAGCTTCTAACAATTTAAGATATAGTAATTAGATTTAATATTAGTTAGTTAAGTGCATATAATATATTAGAATAGATCATAAATTAAATTTATTTTATTTTATTCATTCCCATCAATATTTAATAAAATCTAATTCTTTTGGTGGCAATCCAACTTATATATCATCATTCCAAATCTTAGAAATTATAACCCTGTTATTGTTGAGGATTTTTCCCAACCATTAACATAATCATGACAAATTCTAGTTAACTATGAATATTATTTCACAAATCTATTAATCCTCGAAAGATATACAAATACACATATATTCATTTCTTAATTCACAAATTTATTAATCCCTTTTACACATTAATGGTCAACTAACACAATCACATAATAAAAAAATATCTGATTGTTTTAATTATTCTGTATATTAATTAATGTATATCAACCACCTATAATTATATAAATGTGTTAATTTAACAATACAAAAAATATCAATAATTTAAAAAAAAACATGAAACATCTCATATTTAAATTATCATAAAATTAATTTGTACTCATATTCATACATCCTCGTATCCATGCATCCCCATATGCTACACTACAATATTCCAATTAATTTGTCCTGATATCCATGCATCCTCATATGCTGCATTACAATATTCCAACCTTCCCACTCATGTGACTAAAGATACATTAAAATCAAGAAGGCCCCTCACAACCCCTTTGAAAGGGAGAGCAGCACCAATCCAAAACGCTGTAATGTAAATGAATACAGGAAAACGCTGTAGGTCAACTTAGAGGATATTTTAAAATTGTAAAGCGCTGTTCCAAACGTGAAGCTCGGGTGTCTATAGAAGTCCCATATGAGAACAGAAACACGAAATATAAATAGTTTCGAAAAAGGTCGCTGACGCAAGTACATGTAACCTGACGCTATCAGCGTTGGTTTAACAGTGAATATGAATTTCTAATTTTTCAATAGGAATAAAATATTATCACTGGAAGTGGTCATCCCATTTAAGCATGGCCCCACAGGATAGTGCTTTCCTACACATCTTCGCATAACAAAATGCATGTATCCTTCAGCGATGATAGTGCTTTCCTACCCATCCTCGCATAACAATTCCCACCAACTCATACATCGCTTTAGATGTCATATCTGTTGGAGCCAAAGAAAGTGTGGAGATATATAAACTTACATACAGGTAAGTATATATACATGGCAAGGTGTCCAGTATATATATATATAAACTTACATACATGGTAAGTATATATATATATATAGAATGAAGGTTGAAATCTAAGGGGTAGCAGTGTGCATGATAGTTGGTATGAATTCTGCCACTGTAAATACAGCAGTAGTTGTAAATACATTCTGTAGAATTCTTTGGAGGTATCCTCTCATATTTCATATCAGTAATCTGATTCTTTTCCGGAATGAGACCAGGATCTTGAGAATAACTATATATATATATATATATATATATATATATATATATAACATCTATTTATTGATGGGCATTATTTTTTTTTATGATGATAAATGAAGTGTCCACTCTAAATGTTGGATATTTCAAAATGTTATTCCGAATTTATTTTTAAAAGTTAACATCTTTTATATATATATATATATATAATCATGACATCTATTTATTGATCGATATTATTTGTTTTTGATGATGAGATTCATTGATCACCATTATTTGTTATTGACGATGAATGGAGTATCCACTTTAAATGTTGAATATTTCAAAATTTTATCCCAAATTTATTTCTAAAAGTTCAATATTATTTCAATTACTATTTAATTATTTTTTCTGTTTTATAAAATATACATGAATCACTATTGTAACCTTCATTGATTAGCATTATTTTTCTTTGATGATGAGATTCATCATTATTTATCATTAATAACAGATGAGCTGTGCACTCTAAATGTTGAATGTTTCAATATTTTATCCACAAATTATCTTCAAAAAGTTCAGTATCAATCCCATTAATATTCAGTGATTCATTCTGTTATATAAAATATACTGGAATCAATATTGTAGCCTTCTGCTTATAGGTTCAGTATCATTCCAGTTAATATTCAGTGATTCATTCTGTTATATAAAATATACTGGAATCAATATTGTAGCCTTCTGCTTATAAGTTCAGTATCATTCCAGTTAATATTCAGTGATTCATTCTGTTCTATAAAATATACTGGAATCAATCTTGTAGCCTTCTGCTTATAAGTGTGTATAAAAAGACTTGAAGCCTTATTCAAATAAAAGAAGGTTCCTAGAGCATTAAACAATCCCGCTAGGTGGATAGACATAATTATTATAATGATTTCTTTCCAGCAAATCGAAAAATTCAAACCCCATCTTTCTCAGATTGTATATCAGGTATTATTTGCGGGCATGTACATCCTCTCCAGAATTGCCTTGATAGATGGAATGAACAACTTTGTTTTTGTGACATACAGACAGGTTATTGCAACATTAGCTATCGCTCCGTTTGCTTTCCTTTTAGAAAGGTGTGCAAAATTTCTTACTGCTTTGGTCTACAAATAATTTTTTTCAATGATATCAACCATTCGCTTACAAAATAAACAGCTTGAATCAGAGGCCAACTGAGCATATATAGGCTATAGCTCTCAGTTAACTAATCTGTCATCCACCGTTGCAGAAAGGACCGCCCGCCTTTGACATGGCCCATCTTTTTCCAAATTTTCTTGCTTGGAACTGGGTGAGCATTTGCTACATATGCGAGCTTTTTTTTTGTCTGTTGTCTCATATTGTAGAATCAGTCTTACAATACACTCAAACCTTTTATTTTTTTAATTTCCTGATACAGAATCGCGATAACTCAGAATTGCTACATTCCTGGATTGTACTACACTTCTTCCACATTTGGTGCGGCAGCATATAATCTAATCCCCGTTTTTACATTTCCAATCGCAATATTTCTAAGGTAGAAGTTGTTACATCTTTATTACTATGTCATGAGAACCAGATTTTTGGGAATCAGGCAGTCAAGTTCATTTTTTTTTTTTGATATGGGTTCTATTTTATAGAGTTACAATGCATGATAAGAGATTCCTGTTGGACATGCAATCTGCTCATGATGTTTTTCAACTTGTTTTTTGGCCAGACTGGAGAAAATTAATATCAGAAGTTTAAGAGGACAAGTAAAAATTGCCGGGGCACTTATATGTGTCGGTGGTGCAATGGTCATGACCTTATACAAAGGTCCTGCTCTTAAGTTTTTGTCGCCTGGTGCTAAAAGCGATCAAAATACATACAATTCTAAGCATAATTTTATGCTGGGCTCCATCTTAGTCTTTGTAAGCGTGGCTGTTTGGTCTGCATGTATTGTTTTTCAGGTGACAGTCATCATCAATCCCTGTATTGCCAATTCTATCTATTCCTTCCACTGATTTTATTCCATTCATAAGTCCTTGACACTTGATGGGTGAAATTCGATACAGGCTCCTATTCTGAAGAGGTATCCGGCTCAATTATCATTAACGGCACTCACGAGTTTTATTGCAACGGTAGAATCTGCTCTAATTGCTGTAATCTGCGAGTATAAAAAGTCCAATCTCTGGACTCTAGGATGGAATATTGAGCTTGTTAGCCTTGTATACTCGGTAAGCATCTTAACGTTCTACAAAACTTGTTAACTGCAAGAAAAAGCTTTCAGGACAATATAGATTGAAACAGTACCCTCCATTTCGGCTATTTGATAAATATATTGACTGTTTCAGGGAACAATGTGCTTTGCATTGGGGATGTTTTTGCAAGCTTGGTGTATAAGAAAAAAAGGGCCTATATTCGTGGCAATTTTCAGTCCGCTATGCACGATTGTGACAGGAATTTTGGAGGTTATAACTCTTCATGTGTATCTTCGTGTGGGAAGGTTAGTAAAGAAGGCATGCAGTTAGTGACAGACATTACTGCTCGCTCAATCATATGGCCATTAAAATATTTCTTCGAAGGCATGGAATGCTGTACATAACACATCATTATCTTCGTTTTGTTCTGAGAAAAATCCAAACAAAAGTGTAGTCTGATTTTTTTTGTTCATGATTAAACCGTGCAGTGTCGTCGGAGCATTTTTCATCGTTGTAGGTCTTTATTCAACACTATGGGGCAAAGCCACTGACTTACGAACTGAGGATGCTGATGAACCCGAGAAGAATATCGAGAAGAATATCGTTCGAAAAGAAGCTCGTGAATCCGACAGTGCTATTATTGTTCAACTTAATGGCGTGACAGTGGAAATGAGGAATCCGACAAAGGAAGATGCCATCATTTGAAAATATATAAAATGAGGTGATTTACGATTACAGTCATAAGCATTCACTGAACGTCCTGTTATCCCTTTGGTCACATTTGTGGACAGAAATATTGAGATATGTAATGTTGTTATCATCTTCTAAAATAGCAGCTTTTGAAGTGTATGGGAAAAAATCAACTTGGTACTTTGTTTAATGTTGTTATCATATTCTAAACCATCAGCTTTTGAAGTGTGTGGGCAAAAATCAACTTGATACTTTGTTTAAAATGAATCAAAATGATTGGGAAAAGTTGTTTTAATTGTAATGTTTTTTTTGGTTAGAGTTCATAATTTCAGTGGTTAGGTAACATATTTGCTATCTTTCTTATCTAAATTTTGGTCTTATTCTTTCAAAGCGAATATATTGAATAATTGTGATGAGATTTTATACTTTCAAAGTGGACACATTAAATGTTTATAATAAGATTAGAAAAGTAGAGAAGATAGACTCCCATAAACTTTGGATGCCTTAACTTTTACTAAATCACATTTTATTGACCTTTACTACATCACATTTTATTAGTACATATAGCTTGAGTGGGACTAATGGTTAAGAACCTATCAATATATATTTTTCACTAATAAGAAGACATTTGCAAAATGTTATTGGATTGGTGTTAAATTTGATAAAGTCTTGGTTTTATAGTAAAATTAAAAACTATCATACCTTCAAAGTTGTTTCACTAATAAGAAGACATTTGCAAAATGTTATTGGATTAGTGTTCAAATTTGATAAAGTCTTGGTTTTATAGTAAAATTAAAAACTCGCATACCTTCAAAGTTGGAGAAAGGGGATGACAAACTGATTTAGAGTGAAAGTGCAAGTGAGGTGTTTTTTGATTGTATATAAATAATTAATTAAGAATCAAATAAACATGATATGTGCATAATTAAAAGAATATGGTATATACATAATTAAAAGGATTATTTAGTAAGTGTAATGGTAGCGAGTTAAAGTATTTGGTTGAAGAGTTCTTCAAATATTTGTTGATAATCAAATTACTGATAAATCTATATTAAAGTTTTAATAAAGACAAAATAATTTTCATAATAATTATAATGAAATCAATTTTATATTTTATATAAATAAATTATTAAAATATTTATATCTTAAATATACTTTTTTAAAACTTCATAACTACAATTATTAAAATATCCATATCTTTAATACACTCTTTTAATACTTCATAACTACAAATACTATTTTAGTAATACAACATAACAATTTTCAAAATTCTAATATCATGAAACCAATTTTATATTTTATATAAATAAATTATTAAAATATTCATATCTTAAATATATTTTTTAAAACTTCATAACTACAATTGTTAAAATATTCATATCTTTAAGCCAAAAGGCGTATACCTATTGGAGATGGGCACAATTAATGATCTTTTAATCTTAAATTCTAATCTGATGGTTATGCATTGAAGATGTTGGTATATTCTTAGTCGTCCTCCAAAATCAATGGATCAGATTTATTGTTGATAACTTCTTTGCATTTATAAATGCATCGGTTACCTTGTTTACTTTTTAATATTTACCTAATCATATTAAGAAATTACTGTAACATCATATGATTGCCAATTTTAAATTATTAACTTTTAGAATTCTTCAGAGTTTAATTATCTAACTCAGTTAGAGTTTCATTATCTGGCTGAGTTTTATTTTAAAGTGATAATTTTTTTATAGGCCCTAACTCTTTAGGCATTCACCAACTGCGAGTTAGCAGCTGTGCTAGTTAATACACTCTTTTAAAACTTCATAACTACAAATACTATTTTAGTAATATAACATAACAATTTTCAAAATTCAAATTGTGATCCAATAAAATAGTGAATAAATAACCTAAATACATTACTATAACTACTATTATTGTTAATATAACATATAAATTTTCAAAAGTCTAGTATCTATTGTAAACAAAATTGTGGTCAAATAAAATAGTGAATAAATAATCTAAATACATTATTTGATTGATAGTTAAATTGTAACGACCCCAAACGTGGAGACTAACAACGAAGCAGAAACTGCAATTTTGTTTTTTAGGAGGAAAGTAAGTAGATAACATTTGAACAACAAACTGACGACTAACACCTTGCAAGCACATCATGCAATAGATAACAATGAATTAACATTAGCACATCGAGCAACTGGGTGAACCATGTGGAAATCAAGGACATACATAAACGACTATCTGCCCTAAACCAACACGATGACGCCTATAGGCTATGGGACAACATCCACATTCCCGTAGTAATGATCTCAACGACCAAAAACTAGAACTTCAAGGTGCGTAACCAAACGCATGAAGGTGTTACGACCCAAACACTAACAACAACTTACAACGATCAACAACACTCACAACGGGACGCCCAACTCCGACCAAGTCCTCATTCGCCGCTATTCAATAGAGCGTGCCATGATCCCCTCAACTCAAATCATGCCGCCCCCAGGTGATAGACGTGATAATGACCGACGCAACACAACCTATCTAGACCAAAGGCTCGAGTTAAAACCAACATGCTATGAGCCTAACAACTGACAAAAATACTACATAAGCACCCAAGCAACAAATCGACATGACGCAAGGTGTCAACGCTCAAACTGAATGCGCAAAGACTGGAAGATCTTGTTTCCTACAAGGTAACCGGTATGGTGAAACGACTATGACCAACCCCCACCCTTTACATCTCGATTTACGGCGCAAGGAGCATCGTAGCCAATTAACTGTTAACTATTATTGGATTTAGTTGATAAACTACTAATCCCTCGACCACTACGCTTGCATAAGAAAATAAACTATCACGTCGATAAACCAAAAATCATTAATCGTTATTCATTAAGTCTATGTGCGAAAGAGTGATTTATTTACATACAATTAATCCGGTAATCAAATACCCAAGCATTTAAGTCATTATCTATACCATCGCAGCCTTTAATCTACTGCGGCAAAAGTTAAAAGACCGGCATTAGCAGTTAATGGACTGATAGCAATTAAACCATTTGATATAAAAACTGAAATAATCTATTAGACAACTGACATAGAAATTAAAACGTTGATGTAAAACTGAATTGAGCAATTATGAACTGATATCGCAATTAATTGATGGAAAATAAAACTGAAATGGGCAACTAGAGAACTGATATCAATGACAAGGCCGAAATAAATTGAAGGCGAAATTCAGAAATCAACACTGTCCCGCATGAAAATTGAACGGGGAATGAGAATCACCCACAGGAACGCAGCCACCGCCGAGACTAAAGACCGATACTACCACATCCGATTCCTGCAATAGAAGCGCATGCCGCATCAGCTGCAACGCTACAATCCTCAATTCAGAATGCAAGCTTGGTAGCTTACGAGATACCCATACACTGCACAGAACTCCTTAGACTCGGGACTCACCCTCCAGTTCCTAATTGACCACCTAAGGGTCCAAGATACCCCGTACGTGTGCGTTAAAGGCAGAAGGATGTTCGTTGCCCAACTAAAGACGAGCAACGATAACTTGAATTACCCAGCAGCAAAATCGGGATTTAAGCATTAAACGAATCTGTCAGAAGGTTGATAGAGAGAGATAAGGGAAAACGTCAGCTCTGGTTGAGGGTTAAGTGCAGGGGTAAAAGACAGGAACGGACAAGGCGCAATAAGGATACAAACGCATACACACTCAGCCATGTAATCTCTGTCCTTCAAAGGTAAGGAATTACGTTGTCAAAAAATTGTTGTCCAACGCAGGTAATGCTATACATTAACATGATATCACTATGCAATCAATAGGTTGTCAAAGCTAAAAGTTTCTCATCAACGCTCAGCACATAACTCGGTAAATCGCTCACGAAAATTGTTGTCAACGAAGGAATTAAGTGAAGCGCTGGATTGACGATAATCTAGTTGTCGCTATTAAATTAAAAATTGCTGGTATGACGCTGTCCATACTGTCCATACAATATATAGATTTGTTGTCCTTGTAATGTATAAAATTTATGCTATTTCATTAAAATCAATCGCCATCATGAATAAGTCACTAACCATCATTCGTTATCCATTAAATCAAAGGGCAACCATTAAAATTAATCGCTATCCAAAAATCAATTTCTATCTCATAAAATCAATCGCTACAAATAACTCGTTTAATAATACATGAAATTCTGAGTTAGTATGAAATGTAGAGTACATATATGAACGCAGAGTTAGTGAAACCTTGTCTTCTTAATGTGTGATTAGCTATTCAAAAACACATAGTAATCACGATATCGCTAATCAATCATTGTTGTTCAATTCATAAATAAATCACAATGAAAATCCATTCTAAACCATAGAAATCCTTACCAGCGTGCTGTGTAAAAACCAGGTGAAGGTGGTTGTCATAATGCAATTATAAAAGTAATTCGCAATTATTCTATCAGGGTGTGAATTCGCTGCCATTTAAAGGGTGAAAGAAATGTAGGCGATGCCTCCAGGAAGAACAACGAAGGCAGTAGAAGATCACAGCAAGAAACAATCCATTGCAGGAGTTAATCTTGCACAAGGATGGTGCAAGACAACCATTCAACCAGGAACAATCAACAAGGCTGGACAACTAGAAGGAACATCTTTCCCTCATCATCCACGGACATAAAAGAAGGCATTTGAATCCATAGTTCTATTAACACCGAGGTGATGACCGTAGATCCGGCTCATGGCCTACTGCTGCAAGGACTGATGAGCTATGGACGAAGGCAAAAAATAACCGCAATCATCACAAATCAATTATCCATAGGACGGTCAAGACATGCAGGGTTCGAATGCCATGAGAATCAATCAACATCGAGTTAAAGGCTATGGGGAAAATTTCAGTCATCAAATAGAATGCTAAGACAATCATTTTCTTTACACAATTAAACACACAGAACTAAAGGCATAAATCATACTAACAATCTACCATGCCGAAATAAGGGAAGCATATCGTAGCCCAAGTCGCCCGCTCTGAGTTGATGTCCCACGCGCTCTGTGCTTCTTCCGTTTGCCGACCGATGAGACTTCACCGGTACCTCCGAGGCAACACTAGGGGTACTCTTTTTCCCCCTTATCCCCCCGATCCGCAAAGGGGTCATGCACAATAAACAAGAGATTAGCTAGCTCTCAGCTCGCCTTGCAAGGTCGAGGTACCACTCATCACCGAGCTGGGTATCCCAACTCCCACAAGCTAAGTCAGTCAAGTCTAAAATTCTACAGTGTAACGTTACGCATCCAGAAGCGGCTCATCATCCTTCTCCTCCCTCCATTATATAGAGTTTCGAAGTCCTTTACTTTCCCAAAATCCCATTTAATTTAATGTTTAATAATTTAATTCATAAAAAGCCTCCCCGCACATGTGTCACCCATCCCCTTCATTCCTCCATAAACCAATTTCATTAATTAATTAATTACCCCTATTTATCTCACCCACCTAAAATCATTCCTAGAATCGCTCCTAGGTGTCCCCGTATTCCCTTACAAGTTTTAATGACATTCCCCCTTATTAATTTACTAGTTGAGTTTAATTTAAAAGGTTCTTAAATGCTAGATACCTTACTAAGTTAGACTTTCTTCTTTTTCCTTGGGTTTCCCCTTTCTTTTTATGTTTTGTGCTTTTTCCTAGTTTTCTAATTATTTTAGATTTCCCTCTTTCCCTTTTTATTTAAAACTCAATTTGGCAGGTGTAGAAAATTAACTTTTTCCCTTTACCCTTTTTAATTAATAAATTTTAATTAGTATAAGTGACAAAACAATTATTTCCCCCTTTTTAAATTTTATCCCCCAAAAGATTTTTATAAATTAAAAGAATTATTCACCCCCTTCTCGACACATGATTAATGATGATTATTATTTTTATTTTTATTTTTGTGTTTACAAACATACTTTTTCTTTTACCACAAGTTTCACCTAGACCTAGATTTTAATTTTCGAGGCTGGGCGACATTTTATTAGAGAAACTGTTTTAAATTTTTCTTATCAAGTTATTCATCCTAAGACCATCTAGGTTTATTCAGTTATTAATTAACAATGTGACGTGCCCTTTAGGATGCACTACGTGCTCCAAGGGTGCCACTCACCTCTTTTCATTTTTCTTCCGCGATGTGTCCTTCAGGACGCAACACATGCTCCAAGGGTGCCACTCACCTCTTTGCATTTTTCTTGTGTGACGTGCCCTTCAGGACACACCGCATGCTCCAAGGGTGCCACTCGCTTATTGACTGACTTGGTAGACATCAAAAACCCTTGGAGTCAATACTCTGCTAGGTGATCTTGTGGGAGACTAAGCGCCTCTAATGAATAAATCCCCTGCCTTATTGTGCACCCCTTAGAATCATCGTGAGTGACTATCGCAGTCGACGCTCATGGCATCGTGGATTTTCTCGAACTAGGTAGTCATTAACCTATAGTTTGAGCCATGGTGGGAGTTTTAGTAGGATGTGGTAGGGCTGTTATCCACACCTCTCCCTCAACATCTCTGGTAGTCGTGCGTGACCCCTCTACTCCACATGTGAGTCTAGTTGGCAAGCTATCGTGCGCCTGCATCATCAACGAATCATGTCAGAAATATATCCATAATCATATCATCTAATCAGATGCACAAATTTCATATATACAACAATTAAACCCCAATAGTCCACTCCCTGACTTGATCTAGAGTCCAAAGGGTTCCATCGATACGTCTGCATCCTTGAGGTCCAAAATCCTGCACACTCAGGAAAACCGAGTCAATAGCACCTGTTTATGTCATTGCAACAAAATAACATGTCATCAATTCATGATGTCTCATAATCAAAATCAAATGCCCAAAAGTATAATAATCTGGATCACTTGCAAGAAACTGTCCTCAAATAATAAGTTCTCTTAGTGAGCGCAAGAGCGGGATGTTACATACACCCCCTCTTGGTCTAAACTTCATCCTAAAGTTTCGCAGTATATACGTGCTGAAATAACGTGTATCACAATATCATAAGTCTATCTATCAAACGGAAATGGAAACTATTTGCGCATATCATATGCGTCCTCCCAGGTCACCAAGTGTGGACTATAGTTGTCCCACTGGACCTTGACCTGAATTACTGTTCGATGCCATAGTTGTCGAATGTGATGATCCCGGATGCAGATCGGCTCAGCCGTGAGTGCACCCTCACCCAACACCCTCCAAGTGCTCAAATCAAAACATGGGTAGGATCACTAATCATAATGTCTCAAACAAAGACATGAAATGCATCGTGCATACGCCTCAAGAATGAGACAAGGCTAGTCATTAGGCCACAAGCCTCTCTTTTCCACAATATCGTAAGAGATAGTTTATCCCCTTTTCTGAACTTGATTGAACTCTTATGTGGTTTTCGTCGCAAAAATACTTGATCGCCACATCATACCTACGGTCGACCCGACACACATCGACATAACTCTTTTTTTTAATCCTGCGCTTCCTTGATCCCTTGTCTTATAGTTTGCATTTAATATTCCATTTATTGGATGGCTTCCAGTCCCACCAGGACCCTATCCTCAAGCTGATCCCAACTCAAAGGCGTCTGACACAGCTGCCCAAAAATAAACTCTAAGGCTCCATCTTAAATGGTGCTTTGGTAATTGTTGTTATAAGATAATTCTACCGATGACAAGAATTCTTCCCAACGCTTTTGTTGGTCCATCACGTACATGTGAAACATTTCTTCCAAGACTTGGTTTGTTCGTTTAGTCGGCCTAGTTGTCTTTGGGTGATACACAGTACTAAATTTAAGTTGGGTTCCCAAGGCCTCTTGGAAACTAGTCCAAAGTCATTCAGTAAATATTGCTCCTCAATGGGATATAACTCTTTTAGGTATGCCATGTAGCCTCACAATCTCATTAATGAAAATGCTAGCTATGTCTGGTGCCTAACACATCGCATGCACAGGAATAAAATGACCACTCTTCATAAGAGTGTCAACTACCATGAAAACAGATTCGTGTGTCCTTATCGTCAATGGCAATGCAATGATAAAATCCATCAAAATAACCTCCTATTTCGATTCTAGAATAGAGTGTGGTTGTAGTAATCCTGTTGGATGTCTATGTTTGGCCTTCACCTGCTGACATTCTAGACATCTGGCCATATAGTTGACTATGTCTTCCTTCATTCCTTTCAAGAAGAATAAGGGTTTAAGATCCACCCTCATCTTCGTGACTCCCGGGTGAGCCATGTATACTTCTCTATGAGCCTCATTTAGGATAAAGCTCCTCAACTTGTCGTTCGGTGGTACGTAATTTTTTTTTTTTTAAATCTCAGTAATCCATCGTCGTCCAACATAAATCCTTCAAATATTGGTACCATTGTTGTGTTTTGTCCGATAAAATCCTCGACCTCTTTGTACCAGTCATCGTCACGTTGTAAAGTTAGAATCTTTTCACATAGATTCGTGTAAAGAGGAAACACCGAAAATATGTGTGGTCTCCGACTCAATGCATCTGTCACTGAGTTCACTATTTCTTTTATGTAAGAAATCTCAAAATCAAACTCGCTAAGCAGTTCTGACCAATGTCATTGTCACGCGTTCAGGTCGCTTTGCGTAAAGATGTGTTGTAGTCCACAATGGTCCATCTTTAGTTCAAATTTTTGTCCAACTAGGTAGTTTCTCCAAACCTTCCAGGCATAAACAATGGCTAACAACTCAAAATCATGCATCACATAGGTCTCCTCATGCCTTCCCAGTTTCCTCAACATGTTAGCGATCACTCGACCGTCTTGCATCAAGACTCCACCTAACCCTTCCTTGGATGTGTCAATGCATAAAAATAAGTCTGCATCCATGTCAGGGACCTTTAGTATCAGTGTCATTGTCAACAGCTCTTTGAGCCTCTACAATGCCTCCACACATTCTCGGTCCAAACACACTTTGTGTTCTTCTTCTGCAATTCTGTAATCAGATTTTCTATCTTCGAGAATCCCTCGATGAATTGTCGATAGTATCCTGCTAAACCCATGAAGGTACGCACTTCCGGGACATTCGTCGGTGCAGGCCATTCCATAATATCCTTGACCTTTGCTGGATCCATGACGATACCTTTGCTGGAGATGACATGCACTAAGTAGTGAATATTCTATTTATAAAATGAGCATTTGGACAATTTCCCATACAATTTGTTCTCTCGCAGACACTATAGTACCAAGTGCAAGTGCTCCTCACGCTCTTCCTTCGTCCGAGAGTAAATCAAAATATCGTCAATGAATACTTGGACGAACTTGTCCAAGTACTCGCAGAACACCCCGCTCATCAAACTCAAAAATACCCCGCGGGCATTTGTCATTCCAAACAGTAAAACAATAAACTCATAATGTCCAAAACTCGTCTTAAAGGAAATATTAGGGACATCATCCTCCTTGATACGGATCAGGTGATACCCTGATCGCAATTCGATCTTTGAGAACATCGTCACACCCTTCATCTGATCAACAGATCATCACTCCTCGACAGTGGATACTAATTCTTGATCGCCACCTTCTTCAATTGACAATAGAAAATGCAGAGTCCCCAAAACCCATCCTTCTTTCGTATGAAAATAATAGGCGCACCCCACGGTGACACACTCAGATGTCTAAGCCCCAAGTTCAACAACTCCTTTAGTTACATTCTCAACTCCTGTAATTACAAGGTCGACATATGATAATGCATTCTCGTTATTGGTTTAGACCCCAATTTCAGGTCTAAGGTAAACTCAAATTCCCTCTCCGGTGGCATCCCAGGTAACTCCTTCGGAAAGATGTCTGCAAACTCTCTCACCATCGATAGGTGTTCTAGACCTTCCACTAGTCATTTTTCATTTATTTCAAGGATCGCATAAGGCTTACATCCCTTGCGCATGCTCTTCTGTAGCTGCAAGGAAGAGATGAACCTCAGGGAAACTCCCTGGTTCCGACCTACAATCATGCGTCTTTGTCCCTCATCATCGACCAAGCTCAATTGTTTCGTCTTATAGTTGAGTATCACCTCATGTGATTCCAGCCAGTCCATAACGATCACTGTGTCATAAGATCCTAATATCGTGACGTACAAGTTGGCCCTAGTGAAAAACTCTCCCAGGTTAAGGTACAACCCATAACCTTTCCTCCAACCTTCTATTTGGCTCCTTAAGCCATCTCTATGAGGCTAAACTCGTCATGTTCGACTGCCTTTACCTTAATCCTTTTTAGAGTTGCATCAGAGATGAAACTCTTGGTAGCACTGGGATCTATCAAATCTAAGGGTCTGGTCAATGACGGTGCTTGACGTCTCGAGAACAATTGACTGGTGTTCTGCCTGGCAGTTGTTCGCTACTGCATGAATCTAATGGGCCTTGCCCAAAACTCCCACGGTAGTGGGTGTGGCTGATCCAGATACTCTGAACCTTTCTTTTGGGCAGTAATGCCCTAATGCCCCCACAGTCCAACACACCTTCTTTGGTCCAGTAATCCTGGTACCCGAAGTAGAAGCTAAGTTCTAACAATAAGGCCAAAATCGAACTTCTTGACCTTAATTTTCTGGGTAAATTGGTGTGGAGCATATCGAAGCAGCTCCAAACGGGCCTCGTATTATGGAACCGAGTGGTTGCCTTATCGCAAGGCATCGAGCTCGTTGAGTTGACGCTCAACGAATTCCTTATAAAGATACCTCTCGTCGAACCGTTCCTTGAACAATTCCCATGACACGTCATTGACGAACATGTTCAATGTGGCAAGAGCGTATTCCTCTATAGAAGAGCGCTCCCCTTCAGTTGAAATACCACCATGCGGACCTTCATGTTGGAGGTCATAATTGTGAAGTATGAAGCACAACGCCTTTCTCTACAACCGTACCTCGACAACACAACCATCTGCGACACTTGTGGGCTCAAGACTCAACTCTCTTGAGTTCTCGGTGGATGCTAACAGTACTAGCTAGGGCATGTTGTGGACCCTCAGGGGTACAGGTGCCCCGACCTTATCTCAGTATCCATGGTGAATCAAGGCCCTTGAAAATAAATGGAAGGGCCTTTTCATACCATCATCATCCCTTATAGCAAGCGAATCTGGCCCAAGGACTTGTTCTTCCCCTTGGGGGTTCAACTCCGAGGGTGCGGGAACTTCTGGAGGTGTCTCACCTCCTTCCATGGCACCATGTTGAGAACTCTAAGGCGTCCTCTAAAAGAGATCACCACATGGACATGTTAAGGTGTTTTTAATTAATGCAACGGTTAATACTCATGGGTTTACTACAGTGGAAATCCTAGCGATCCACAGTCGCAGAGTTGAGCCTGATCTGATACCATGTGTAAGGACCCCAAACGTTGTGACTAACAACGAAGAATAAAGTGGAATTTCTTTTGTTTGTTTTTAGTAGGAAGGTAACTAGACAACATTTGAACTACAAACTGACGTCGAACACCATGCAAGAAGACCAGACAATAGATAACAACGAATTAACATTAGCACATCGAGCAACTGGGTGAACCATGCGGAAATCAAGGACAGACATAAACGACTACCCATCCTAAACCAACACAATGATGCCTATAGGCTATGGGACAACATCCACATTCCTAACACAATGATCTCAACGACCAAAAACTAGAACCTCAAGGCGCATAACCAAACGCATGAAGGAGTTACGACCCAGGTGCTAACAACAACTTACGACGATAAAAAACAATCAAAACGGGATGCCCGACTCTTACCAAGTCCTCATTCGTTGCTATCCAATAGGGTGCACCATGATCCCCTCAACTCGAATCATGTCGGCCCCAGGTGATAGACGTGACAATGACCCTAATGCAACACAACCTAACTAGACCAATGGCTCAATTTAGAACCAACGCGCTATGAGCCTAACAATTGACAATAATGCTACACAAGCACCCAAGCAACAAGTCGACATGACGCAAGGTTTCAACGCTCAAACTAAATGTGCAAAGACCGGAGGATCTTGTTTCCTACAAGGTAACCAATATGGTGAAACAACTATGACCAACCCCCACCCTTTACATATCGACTTAAGGTGCAAGGCACATCGTAGCCATTTAACTGTTAACTATTATTGGATTTAGTTGATAAACTACTAATCACTTGACCACTAAGCTTGTGCAAGAAATTAAAATATCACATCGATAAACCAAAAATCATTAATTGTTAGTCACTAAGTCTATGTGTGAAAGAGTGAACTATTAACATGCAATTAGTCTCGTAATCAAATACCCAAGCATTTAAGTCATTATCTATACCATCGCAACCTTTAATCTACTGCAGCAGAAGATAAAAGATGGGAATTAGTTGTTAATGGATCGATAACAATTAAACCATTTGATATAAAAACTGAAATAAACTATTAGAAAACTGACATAGCAATTAAAACATTGATGTAAAACTGAATTGAGCAATTATGAATTGATATCGCAATTAATTGATTGAAAATAAAATTGAAATGGGCAACTAGAGAACTGATACCAATGCCAAGGCCAAAATAAATTGAAGGCGAAATTCAGAAATCAACGTTGTCCCGGCATGAAAAGTGAATGGGTAATGGGAAACACCCACAGGAATGAAGCCACCACCTAGACTAAATATTGATACTACCACATCAGATTCTTTCCATAGAAGCGCGTGCCGCATCAACTGCAATGCTACAGTCCTCATCTCAGAATGCAAGCTTGGTAGCTTACGAGCTACCCATACACTGCATAGAACGCCTTAGACTTGGGACTCACCCTCTAGTTCCTAATCGACCACTTGAGGGTCCAAGATACCTTGTACGTGTGCGTTAAAGGCAGAAGGATATTCATTGTCCAACTAAAGACGAGCAATGATAACTTGAATTACCCAGCAGAAAAATTGGGATTTAAGCATTAAATGAATATGTCAAAAGGTTGATAGAGAGAGAGAAGGAAAAACGTCTGCTCTGGTCAAGGGTTAAGTGCAGGGGTAAGGATACAAACACATACACACTCAACCATGTAATCTTTGTCCTTCAAAGGTAAGGAATTATGTTGTCAAATTTTTTTTGTCCAACGCATGTAATGATATCCATTAACATGCTATCACTATGAAATCAATAGGCTATCAAAGATGGAAGTCTCTCATCAACACTCAACACATAACACGGTAAATCGCTCATGAAAATTGATGTCAACGAAGGAATTAAGTGAAGCTTTGGATTAACGATAATCTAGTTGTCGCTATTAAATTAAAAATTGTTGGTATGACATTGTCCATAGAATATATAGATTTGTTGTCCTTGTCATGTATAAAATTTATGCTATTTCATTAAAATGAATCTCCATCATGAATCAATCACTAACCATCATTTGTTATCCATTAAATCAAATGGAAACCATTAGAATAAATTGCTATCTACTAAAATCAACCGCTACAAACAACTCATTGTTTAATAATACATGAAATGTTGAGTTGGTATGAAACGCAGAGTAAATCTATGAACACAAAGTAAATCTATGAATGCAGAGTTAGTGAAACCTTGTCTTCTTAATGTGTGATTCGCTATTCAAAAACACATAGTAATAAAAATATCGCTAATCAATCATTGTTGTTCAATCCATAACTAAATCACAATGAAAATCCATTCTAAACCATAGAAATCCTTTCCAGCATGTTGTGTAAAAATAGGGTGAAGGGGGTTGCCATAATGCAATTATAAAACACAGTCAATCAGGGTGTGAATTCGCTGCCATTTAAAGGGTAAAATAAATGCAGTCGATGACTCCAGGAAGAACAATGAAGGCATTAGAAGATCGCAGCAAGAAACAATCCATCGCAGGAGTTAATCTTGCACAAGGATGGTGTAAGGCAATCATTCAACGAGGAATAATCAACAGGGGTGGACAAGTGGCAGAAACATCCTTCTCTCATTATCCACGCATAGAAAAGCATGGCATTTGGATCCATAGGTCTATTAACACCGAAGTGACGATCGTAGATCCGACTCCTAGCCAACTACTCAGGCGAAAACCGCAATCATCACAAATCAATAATCCATAGGACAATCAATACATGGAGGGTTCAAAGGCCATGGGAATCAATCAACATTGAGCTAAAGGCTATGGGAAAAATTTCAGTCATCAACTAGAATGCTAAGACAATCATTTTATTTACCCAATTAAACACACAGAACTAAAGGCATAAATCATACTAACAATCTACCATGCATAAATAAGGGAAGCGTATCGTAGCCCAAGTCGCCCACTCTGAGTTGATGTCTTGCACGCTCCGTGCCCCTCCCTCTTGCCGATTGATGATTTTTCACCTGTACCTCACATCCAACGCTAGGGGTACTCTTCTTCCCCCTTAGCCCCCCAAGCCGCAAAGGGGCCACACACACTGAACCGGAGATCAGCTAGCTCCCAGCTCGCCTTGCAAGGTCGAGCTACCACTCCTCACCGAGCTGGGTATCCCAACTCCTACAAGCTAAGTCATTCAAGTCTAAAATTCTGCAGCGTAACGTTACGCATCCAGAAGTGGTCCATCATCCTTCTCCTCCCTCCATTATATAGAGTTTTGAAGTCCCTTACTTTCCCAAAATCCCATTTAATTTAATGTTTAATAATTTAATTCATAAAAATCATCCCCGTACATGTGTCACCCATCCCCTTCATTCCTCTATAAATTAATTTCATTAATTAATTAGTTACCCCTATTTCCCTCACCCACCTAAAATCATTCCTAGAATCCCTCCTAGGTGTCCCCATATTCCCTTACAATTTTTAATGACTTTCCCCCTTATTAATTTACTAGTTGAGTTTCATTTTGAAGGTTCTTATTGCTAGATACCTTACTAAGTTAGACTTTCTACTTTTTCCTTAGGTTTCCCCTTTCTTTTTATGTTTCCTGTTTTTTCCTAGTTTCCTAATTATTTTAGATTTCCCTCTTTCCCTTTTTATTTAAAACTCAATTTGGCAGGTGTAGAAAATTAACTTTTTCCCTTTACCCTTTTTAATTAATAAATTTTAATTAGTATAAGTGACAAAACAATTATTTCCCCTTTTTTAAATTTTATCCCCCAAAAGATTTTTATAAATTAATGATGATTATCATTTTTATTTATTTATTTTTATTTTTATTTTTACAACATAGTTTTTCTTTTAACACAAGTTTCACCTAGACCTAGATTTTAATTTTCGAGGTTGGACGACATTTTATTAGGAAAATTGTTTTAAAATTTTCTTTTCACGTTATTCATCCTAAGGCCATCTAGGTTTATTCATTTATTAATTAACAACGCGGCGTGCCCTTCAGGACACACTACGTTCTCCAACGGTGCCACTCACCTCTTTCCATTTTTCTTGCCTGACATGCCCTTCAGAATGCACCACGTGATCCAGGGGTGCCACTTGCCTCTTTCAATTTTTCTTGCACGACGTGCCCTTCAGGAAGCACCACGTGCTCCAAGGGTTCCACTCACCTCTTGACTGACTTGGTAGACATCAAAAACCCCCGGAGTCAATACTTTGTCAGGTGATCTTGTTGGAGACTAAGGGCCTCTAAGGAATAAGGCCCCTGCCTTATTGCACGCCCCTTAGAATCATTGTGAGAGATTGTCATAGTCGACCCTCATGACATCGTGGATCTTCTAGAACTAGGTAGTCGTTAACATACAGTTCGAGCCACGATGGGAGTGTTAGTAGGTTGTGGCAGGGCTGTTGTACACACCTCTCCCTCAACGTCTCTGGTAGTAGTGTGTGACCCCTCTACTCCACATGTGAGTCTGGTCGGCAAGCTATCGTCAACCTGCATCATCAACGAATCATATCATAAATATATCCATAATCATATCATCTAATCAAATGCACAAATTTCATATATACAACAATCAAACCCCAATAGTCCACTCCCTGACTCGATCTGAAATCTAAGGGGCTCCATTGATGCCTCTGCATCCTCGAGGTCCAAAATCCTACACAATCAAGAAAACGGAGTCAATAGCACCTATCTATGTCATTGCAGCAAAATAACATGCCATCAATTCATGACGCCTTATAATCAAAATCAAATGCGCAAAAGTATACTAATTTGGATCACTTGCGAGAAAGTGTCCTCAAATAATAATTTCTCTTAGTGAGCGCAAGAGCGGGATGTTACATAAATGAGGGATTCAACTTCCTCTATGAATAAAAAGGCATTTAAGTACTCACTTCATTAAGTGAGATTCGAATTCGAGATTAAATGAAGAATGTTAAAATTCTATTTAGACCACATAGAAAATTTTATAAGGGTGAGGAAGTTTATTATGCTTATAGGATTTTATAAGGGTGAGGAAGTTTGTTGTGTTTATAGGATAAATGGATGATAAAAATCATAATATCAAATAAAATTTAATTTAAAATTTTCAATTTTATTGATTTAATGAAAAAATATATATAATAATCAATATATATTTTAATATAAATTTTAATTTTATTTATTATTTAATAAAATATACAAAATAAATGTGGTTGCATTCAAAGAAATTATATTAAATGATCTACTTATTTTATTTATTATAAGTAGATCAAAGTTAACTCTCATATCCTTTAATTTTAAAGTCAATTAATTTTATAGTGTTCGATTGTGAAATAGAATCTTATCTGTTATATCTAGATTACATTCCTACTAATTAAATATTATATTTATTAAGACTAAATTTTCAAAATATTTAATGTATATCTTTTTAGTTTACCATACCATTTTTACTTATAAACATTGTTATCTACCTACTAAAACTAATATTACTTAAGTTATTTTGCAACTACATTTTATTCTAATCCAAGAAAAGTAGAATAATTTTATTTCTGTCTTGTATCATGATACATAGGATAACTTTAAAAAATTTCTAACGAAATAATTATAATATATGTTTAAATGTCTAATTTCATGTATTTTAGTTATTTGGAAATTTAGAAAAAACACATGGAAAACATGTATATTGAGTTTTCCCCATAAATTGATACTTGGATTTTAATATTTAAAAAGGATTTTTAAAAGGATAATGCAAGAGTGGACTTTATATTTCCCTAAATATAATAATGTCATTTAGCATGACAAATGATATTTGGGTCAATTTTAATTTAAAACATGACAAATGATATTTGGGTCAATTTTAATTTAAAAATTGATAAATTTATGATTTATTATAGATGTCATTAATGAGGAAATGAATTTGTCATATATTAAGTTATAAAACAATTTATTTATAATAATATATAAAAATCAAATTTTCAATGAATTGGTTTGTAATTAAAAAAAGTTATTTTGAATTTGTTTCTTATTTAGAAATTGGAATATATAAATAAATTTTATATTTCAAATATTAATAAAAATAATGAAATTATTTAGCATTATATATGAATATTTGTATGAATTTTATTTAAAAATAATATTTTATTATATATATGAAAGTTGTAAATGAGAGAATTAATTTGTTATGTATTAAATTATTAAAAAGTATATTTAGATAATGATGATGATCATGATGATGAATTTTTAATTGGTTTATTGGACCTTAAGAAGGTAAGTGCTAAGTGCTTATCTGAAATTCTTTAGAATTTTATTTATCTGTCCCAAATTCCAATTTATTATTATCATTCGAGTCTCTTTCCCTAACAATAGCTTTTAGGTTTCTAATTATTTCCCATTTTCCTTCCTTCCTGACTTCTTTTACCTTTTGAAATTTCTTCCTTAATTCATCTTGGTCTTGTGGAATGAGGTCTTGGCTTATAAATATTCGTCACCCTTTTAAGCTTAGAGATTTACCGAGTATGTCATATTTATGGTCAATACAGCTTACATTAATAGAGATCAACCTATCTTTATGTTCGATTATTTTTCCCATCCTTTTTCTTAGCCTCTTTGCTTCTATGATGTAAGTTGTTTCAATTTGTGATTTATTTTTTAGGTCCTCTTTTACTATTGCTAGTGTGTTGTTCTTTTATACCCAAATTTATGATGTTCAAGGCTCTTTTGTTATGCTTGTGATCCAAATTGATTGTCCTATTCATTTCCACTTTGATGGGTTTGACAATCAATTTATTTTCCAAACTAATTAGGGCCAAATTGTTAGTTAGTTTTTCTTCTATCTCTTTAATCATATCTCTCATGTTGAGATTTTCTTTGGATTGTCCTTCTTGGGTTGATTTTTTTTGTTTTTCCATTTCTTGTATTCTAGCCTCCATTTTCTGCAAGTGAGTTTCAAATCCTAATATTCTATTCTCTATCTATGTCTGAATATTGTCTTCTAACAACCTCAATTTTATTTCATGCATTGCCTTTTACTATTTTTTTTATTTTCACTTCTCTATATAGTGAAATTGCTAGGCCTCCCCTTGACAAGTCGAGGTTTTGGAATATGTGGTGAAGTTCTCATGTTGAAAAGAAAAGAAAATGAGTAAGAGAAGGAAGTTATGCAGATGATTTAACAACCATAAAAAAACACCATTCAAATTTTAAACTTCCTCTCCATTTCGTTGATGTTCAAATTTTAAACCTACTCTCTGTTCCATTAAAATTCACTACAAGTATACCTCCATTCAAATTCAACCCATGTATAAGTATAAAGTCTTCATTGTTTTTCTAACCAAGAAAATTGCTAGACCCACCAATTGTCACCAAGGAGATCCAGGGTCAAGTCTGAGAGACTTCACCTATAAAATTGGGCCTAGCTCGGGTGCCCATAGACTATGCTAAGAAAGTAAGCCAATTTTGGAACCTCGGAGGAGCCTATAACAGAATACAATGTCTTTGTAAATTCCCCCAATTTAATCTAGGAACATTACTTGTAGAAAGTACATATAAAATAAAAAATATTCTGCTAACTCATTTCCTGTAGCTTACAAGATACGATTTATACATATATTTAACCAGATTTTGATACCCATAATGAAATGCATCTATAACATTCTAAATGAACAAAAATGCAGATAATAAACTCATTCACAACAACAAATAAACCATTCACATGGACAGAGTTAAGCACACTAATCAAACTCATGAAATAACTTAGAAAATAGTTAACCACTTGTCTTTTAAAACACTCATGAAACCAACTGCCTAGAAATGGTGTTCCACCAAACCATATACTCGTTGCTCCAGATCTCAATAGAAAGTCACCTCCGAGTTAGGGCTACGAATCCACAAAATAAGGGTTCCTCTAATAGTTTTCTCATAGCTCCCTATCACACAACCCACTCGTAATCTATTGTTGTTATCCTAAATTTCCTCTAGTTCTCTTTCTCTTGACCTACCCAAACCAAGGAATGTACCCCTTCACTTCTCTCAGTCCATCGGGCATGTCATTCATTTATTAGGTTTTCTCTGGCGCATGTAACTGAGAATTCTCTGTTGTGAACTCAAGATAACTCACTATGAGGAAAAATACCATAAAAACAACAACAAACACTTGATGTTACACTGAAACTCCCACAATAGTTCACTCTTCATGATTGACAACCTAGTTCTTTAATATTCAACTACTAAACACTCCAAAAACACTCCAAGATTCTCTTAAATTAACCCAACCTTCTGGATCTAACTATGGTTCTATTTTTCCCTGCTCGCTACTTTTTTTTCATGCCAAAACTGAACATGAAAATCTTTTGAATCCCCCCATACGAATTACCTCTATTTTCCTAAGACAGATTGCTCACTTTGCCCAATGTTCATTGTACTTTGACATATTGCTTCCAATAACTATGGGATGTGACTCTCACACCTACCCTCTCATATGAGTTTAATTATTGAACTCTCATGCACTCAAAAATAAATAGAAGTTTTCCCTTAATGATAATAAAAATTTAAAAATATGGGTTGAATTAATACCCATAATTAATTCCCCCCTAACCTCTCTCACGCACTCTCTTCTCTTGTGGAAAAATTATCCCTCATCTCTGTCCATATTCTCAATATTGCCAGAAGGTATCACATTATATTTATTAAAGTAAGAAAATGCATTTCAGAGTTACTTCATAGTAGAAATATTTTACCATTCAAATAATATAAACAAGTCAACTTTTAAATAAATTGACTTGTAACATAATATACTTATATAATAATAATTGAAAAGTCAACTTTTAAATAAATTTGTTTGTAACCACTATACTATTTACTATTTAATGTGTCTTTTTCATTTGGTATATATATTAGCTACATTTTATTTTAATTCAAAAAAATAGAATAATTTTGTTTCTTTCTTATGGTTTAAATTTCTTATGGTTTAAATTTTTTTAATGAAATTATTATAATATATGTTTGTTTCTTTCATATAGCATGATATATACATAAGTTAAGTTTAAATTTTATAATGAAATAATTATAGTTTAGTTATTTAATTTTGTGTGAGTTTAATAGTTAAAAATATTATGTGTTTCCTCTTAAAAAAATCATAAATTTAAATTAAAAAAATAAAATATATATATGTGATTGTAAATATTTTTTGGATTATAAATTTTGAAAACAAATAATATAAAAAATCTCATCCAAAATTATTCTTTAATCTAAAGATCTATAAAAAAAAATATAACAAAATTATGAAAGTAATATGAAATGAAAGCATATTTTGTATGGTTATAAAATATTTAAAAGCATTGTGTTTCATGGTATATATTTTGTTGGCTTATGAAGTTCTAAAAGCTTTGAAAAGTTAATGATGTTATATATAATGATGATTTGTATTATGTGATATTGGTAAGTCAAAAGACTACAAACTTTTGACAAAACGTAATGATGCCATCTACATAAGGCTAGAAAACGTAATGATGACATCCATTTAAGGCTAGAGAACATAATGATGCTATTCTATTTTGTCATGTTACAAGGCTACAACACGTAAGGACGCAATCTATTTTGTCAAGATTTTTTTTAATTGTTGTGTATGTTTATGTCAAGATTCTTTGAAAATAGTTGGTTTTTTAATTTATTTTTATTAGTGTTATGAAACATAAAATTCAAAACTATCATATTTATTATTTCATTCAAAGTGATGAGGTTATTTTTTTAATAAATTGGTATTTATTTTTTATTATTTTTAAGATGGTAAAATTTATTATAATTCAGTGGTTAATTCATAATGTGGATAGTTATTGCACTTGAAATAATTTGATGCAATATTTCCTTACGTCCAAGAAAAATGAATTCTTACGTCCAAGAAAAATGAATTCTTAACCAATCAAAAATGAAAAATGAATTCTTAACCAATCAAAAACAATTTTAAATCTTACTCCAGGAAAAAAATAATTGTTTCACCTCCTATAGCATCAAGCATCAAGTGGATACCCAATATCCCTTCCATAAGTAAAGTTAAGATATTATACCCAAGTGTAGTTTTACCTCATACGTAGGCGGTAAAATTAATTGATGAATAGAGAAAATGTTTTTATTTGATTTGTTAGTTGATAAAAAATGATATATTAAGTTGGCTATCAAGTTATAAAATATTGGAAAAAAACATTGTGCCTTGTGTTTGATAGGTTTTTTTTTCTTTCTTGAATTTGTTTTTCGACTTTTTCTTTAAATATGTTTTTTTATGTGGGTTAGTGGTATGGTTGATGCAAATATTAAAATAAAGAAAATAAAGTGATGGTTGTATGGAAAGAAATTGTGAATTTCTATTCAAAAGTGTTATTTTTAGGCTTTCTAAACTGCAACATCAGATTCTCAAAGTGACAATATTGATTTACAAATATGTGAATTTGGAATAATTTCAAACAAAAAAATGTGAATATTAATTTCAAACATGTGAATTTTGATTATAAAAGGGTTAATTTTGATTATGAAAGTGGGAATATTGATTTCTATGTGTGAATTCAAATTCCAAATGTGTGAGTTTCATTTCCAAATGTGCCAATTTCAATTATGATTTTCATCCATAATGGATCATCAAATATATTGTCACCTATCTTAGTGCTTTTAGGGTGGAAAAATGGAAGGAAATGGTTTGCAAGTTTCATTTAGTGGCAAGTCTTCTTTTGGAAATTTGGGGTATGAAACCTTCTAGATCCATTTAAGGCATCAAATGATATTTTTGGAGGTCAAACAATTATGACCATAGCTCATAACCCCGCGATGTTGTTTTACACACCAATACCTTTCCAATGGTGTGAAATTCATATTAATCAGAGCTCGTATGTAGAAGTTATGCCTCTTCCAAGTTGACCTACCTTGGTAACCAACACGGTATAAGTACATGCCTTGTCAGCACCCATTACTCACATAGGTGGGGCTAATCACATTTGGACTTTGAAGAATATTCTAGAAGATCCAAACCTTAACACTAATAGAGGGTTAAGGCATGCAAAAACCCTAACCCTAGATTACTATCAGGATATGTTAAATATTGGGCCACTATGAGGAGAAGGGGTTCCATTCTTTTGCATTTTACTTGTTGCATAGTTCAGTAGAGCATCTAGGGGTGATATTTTGAGAGCATAACAAAGGAGGTAAGAGATTCTACATCATCCATTCTGGCCATAGTCTCAAAGGAAAATCCATAGTGAGTAGCCCTTTCTTTGTATTTTATTTTCATAACTGAAGAAAAGAGAGAAAGACATAGGCCTCACCTTCTAATTAAGTTTTATCCTATATTGGGTTTCCTAAGATACGTCTTCTGTTCATTTGTATAGATGTGTGTGTTCATTTACTTATTCTTTGTTTTTCATATTTTAATTGTTTTCATAAACTTGAGAAATAAGCCACTGCTAAAAAATATGAGATCTGAGGAAATAAATCTACATAATATTTTTTTTCAATATGATACAAGATATGTTGCGTTGAATTGTTCTAGTGGAATATTCATGGTATTTTATAGATTATAAGTTGTGAATTTCAATTCCAAATGTGTCAATTTTATTGAGTCATCAAATTAAAGCTCAGTCAGATTTGCGAACAATTATTGAGATGTGATCTAAGGAAGATAAGTGGTACCAAGAGGTATACTAAGAAATTTTGAAGGGGAATGATTGAACCAACAAGAAATTAGAAAGTACGATCACTATCACATAGATAAAGATTGAATTCTACTATGGAGGAATCAGAGTTGTGTGCCATACCACAAGGATATAAGCACACTAGTATTTAATGAAGAACACGATGCCCCCTATTATAGATCCTTGGGATACCAAAGGATTTACTTATTATTGCACCTATTTTGAAGATTACATAAACAAATGAGAATTTCCTGGTATGCACAGATGCATGCAAGGAAAGACATGGTGGATTCCTTACTCAAATGGACATGTCATTAGTTATCAGTCTATAAATAATAAATAACGTGAGAGGAGCTATGCCAAACATGATTTGGAGCTTGGATCCATACGACATGCATTGAAAATGTGGAGGCAATATTTGATGGGAAAGAAATTTGAATTGAGGATAGACCATATTGGTCTGGAATATTTTTTGAACAACCAACTTTAAATTCTAGGAAAGAAAGATGGTTGAATTTTTTTAGTAATCATGAGTTTCACATCAAACATATTAAAGGAAAAGAAAATAAATTTATTGATGTACTCAACATAAGGGTACATGTCATGAATGCTACAACCATTAGTGTGCATACATAAGATTTAAAGAGAAAAAATTTAGAGACTATTGTTACAGACCCACATTATCTATAGGTAAAAAAAATATTATAGTAGGAGAATGTACCATAGAAGTCTGAAGAGTATAAGGTATGAGAAGATGGAATAATTATGCATAAAAACATATTTTATGTTCCTAATTCTAGAAAATTAAGGAATTTGGTGTTAAATCAAATTCATAATGTCCCATATGTCGGACATTGTAGTTACAAGAAGACAATTGGAACAATAAGAAGCCAATACTTTTAGCTAGGAATGAAGAAGGATGTGATTGATTACATAACTAGGTGCATGGAATGTCAAGGATTGAAGCCTAAGAATAGACACCCAACAATTTTATTATAGCCATTGTTAATTCTAGAGTGGTAATGGGAAGTGGTAACCATTGATTTCATTACTAAGTTTCAAAAAAAAACAAAACAACACTATTTAATAATCATAGTGGTGGACAAGCAAACAAAGGTTTCACATTTTATTCCAAAAAAGATGACTCATAAGGTAGCCAACATTTCATAGATATACATGAGGGAAATTTATAGGTTGCATGAAGCACCTGAGGAAATTGTTTCATATAGAGATTCTAAGTTTTCTTCAAATTGTTTGAGAGGATTATTTAAAGGATTTGGTACAAATGTAAATTTTAGTAGAACATATCATCCACAGAAAGATGTGCAGATAGAGAGAGTCAACCACATGATTGAGTACATGTAAAGGATGTATGTGATGGATAATTCATCCAAGTGGGAGAATTATGTGCATTTGCTTGAGTTTTCTTGTAACAACATGTATCAATATTTATTGAAAATGAGCCCATTTGAAGCTCTATATTGTATAAAATGAAATACTCCAGTGAGTTGGGATAGCCTAGTGAATAGAGTAATACTTGGGCCACAATTTTGTCTTGAGATGGAAGAGAATATGGTTAAAATTAAGTAGAATTTGAAAGAAACACAATATAGGAAAACTTTTTATGTGGATAAGAACATGAGAGATAGATAATTTATAGTGGGAGAGCATGTATTTTTGAATGTGAATCCTAATCAAATTTCATTGGAGTTGGGAAGTTGTACTAAGCTGGAAGCCTTATCCTGTGGTTCATTTGAGATATTGTATAGGCTATGGCAATTTTCATACATGTTTGCATTTTCTACTTCAATGAATGTACATAATGTATTTCATGTATCATTGTTGAAAAAGTATTTGCATGATCCTAACCATTTAATTGATTGGACTTTGATTCAGGTGGATCTAGAAGGAGACTTCTAGGTATAGCCAATGCATATACTAGATTTGAAGCTCAAAGGGTTTTAGAAAAAATCCATAGGGTAGGTAAAGGTTCATTGGACATCCTACAACCCAAACAAAGTGATATGGGAGATGGAATATGAAAGGTCGGAGCCATAGCCACAATTATTTTTGCATTTTTGATCAAATTTGTGTATATATGTATAACTACCTGGTGATGTGAATTGAGGAAAGTTATAAATCAGGGTGAAGGGAATGCAATATCCCAATTTTGATCCCTGGATTAATAATGCGTTTTTGTACTTGATGAAAGGATGGAGAGCCTAGTGATATAATAGCTTTTTAATATTAATAATAAAATAAACCATTGGTTGTAGAAGGATAAGTAATGAGTTATAGGAGGTTATGAATCCACAAGAAACATAGGGGGGATAAATGGGCTAGATCAAATCAATATATTTTATTAAACCCATGTTTGAATTATTGGAAAAAGGGAATTACATGAGCTTTTTGGGGAAGACACATTGTGCATTGTGAGCAAGCATATATTAACCATATTTTTATGGTAGAAGGGGGAATATATTATTCTTTATTTATTTTGGGTATAGGAGACCAGAGAATATTTATATGGTAGAGATCCATTTCTATTTGGCTATATGAGAAGACCATTTTTTTTCCAACAATGTAAGGATACTTGAGTGCATGGAAGCATTGGCATTTGGGGAAAACTATCCAAAACTAATAATCTTTGGAGCTTCCAACATAGATATTTCTTGGTCATAATTCAATACAACCTTGGGAAGAAGTGGAATATCATGAGGGAGTGAATTGTAAAGAAGGGGATTTCTTTCTTTAAAATCACTTATTATTATTGCACCTAGTTGTGCATGTTGAAGGGGAAAACGAGCTGGTAAGTTAATATTTTTGCGTGATTGAGTAGAGTGTGATAGCATGATAACTCGACTTTAATTATGGGATTAGATTTAGTCTATGCACATGTCCTTTTGGATTCATAGCCTCGACTTAGGGGTAACCTACTGCTTAGATATTTGGAGTAGTAGTATCTATGGTTGTGTGGAACATCTGATGTCTGTATACAATTGGTGTGGCTATGTGATAAATATAAGTTTTAACAGTGTATTATATTAATGTTTTGTCTTATTCCATGATTTTTCACTATTTTATACTGTATATATCTTAAAATTCTATGCATTGTGTGAGGAATAAGATTTCATGATCATATATATTTTTCTTGATGTTTTTGCATGAACCTGTTGATTTTCTGCATGCTTATTATTTTAATTGAATATGTATCAGAGTTATAAAATAAGTTCAAGAATGCAAGTTATTGAGGTACCCTGTGATTTGGGTACATTATATATTGGTATTAGAGAATAACTAATTTGTAGTAATGTGCCTCGGTGGGGGGATGGGTATGCTACATCCACTACTAGTTGGGACATAAATTAGGCATAGTATTCTATGTGGGAATATGATTTGAGTGACAATATATAAATGTGGATCATCAACATCCGTTTCGGAATTTGAGGCTCCTAAATATAACATATTGGAATTTAGAAGAGATATTCAGGGACTTCAAATTTTTTGGATTACTAGGTCCTCCAAGAAAAATGACTTAATATTAGTTGTGGTATACCATTAAAAATATATATATCCCATTTCATTATGATTAACGACTACTCATTGATAATGTGATATTGTTGTAATATTCATGTGAGAAGGAGTAAGGTTCAATGGTGTGTCGAACATGTCGATTATGACCCAAATATTACCTCCAAGTTTTGAAAGAGTTTTTTATATGAGCTATAGGAATCTATGTTTCAATATATCCTACCATATAGATATATATCATTAGAAAAGAAATGTCAATAGATGTTTGGAAGAAATTATTAAAATGCATGTAATGAATCAAACTATAAGTTTGGAAGAACACCTCCCCTTAATAGAATTTTCCTACAACAATAGATATCATCATTCTCTCAAGAAACGTTTTATTGAATCATTGTATAAATAAAATTATACTAATTCACTACTTAGTTTCATCAACCTAGAAGTGTGAATGACACAAGAGAGTGCCTACTCGAAAAAAATGGAGAACATAGTAAAGCAAGTGCAACAATGTCTAAAGACTACCAAAGACATCTAGAAGAAATTTGTAGATAAAAATAGGTTAGAATGAAGATTTAACATTGGGGAAATAATGTTCCTTAGATTCAAGCCAAAATTGAGTTCAATATGACTAGGAAAAAGGAAGAAACAAGCAACAAAATATTGTGGACCTTTTGGGATAATGGCATGAATGGGTGTCATTGCTTACAAATTTTTGTTACTGCATGCAATGATTCATGATATTTTTGACACATATTTACTCAAGAAATATGTACATGGCCCCAACCACGTGTTCAACTTTGATTGTGTAGAGGTGAAGGAACTAGGGAAGTTTCTCATCGATCCCCTAGTGGTTTTCAATACTAAATAAAAACACTGGAAAATAGTTATATACTAGGTTAAATTTCACTGACAATAGTAATGAAAAGAATATGACACTTGGGAATTAGAATTAGAGATGAGAAATTTTTATCCTTATTTGTTTAATGATCAATCAACTCCAAGGACACATCCCTTTCTTTAATGGAAGGACTATAACACCTCGATTATATCGCATATATCTTTAGCTTCAACTAACTATTACATATTATGATTAATATAAGATCATGTTTTTGTCCCATTAACCTCATATTAAATCCTCTGTGGAAATTGATTTCATTTTAGACTCATGTGGTTGCTTATTGATTATTATAGGTACTCTATAACTGTACAATTCTTAATTAAAATGCTTGAGAATTGCATTGATGATATCATACATATATGTTTTTGATGATGCATTTTATCTGTGTTGGTGATACATGTCACACAAATACATACTGTTATGAGAAAATATAATATCTTTCATGTAGGACATTTTAAAAGATGCATGGAATCTCATCAAAGGGAGATATGATCATTCCCAATGATGGTCACCGCTTGATCCTAGTTCCTAGGAAGCCTTGGAAATGAGAAAGGAATTGGAAATGAGATAGGAATTGAAAATTCCTACTAAAGTACTTAGTTCGGGTAGAAAGGCCCAAATGAAATGAGTTGCAGTACATGTACTTTTATCCACTTTTACCCACTTGTAGTTTTACTCATAAGCTTAATTTTTTACTTCAATGATATAGTAGGGGGAAGGGGAAGGTCAAGAAACAATCTCAAATAGAGATATCACACTTGAAAATGATTTAAAAAATAGATGTTTCCTTTATTAAGGGGGTTGGCTTAGGAGGGGGTGTTCATAAATTATGCTTGAGTAAAAAATCTATGTTTTAAATACTAATATTGGGGAAAAGATCAATTTCTACTCAAACCTAGTCTAGGTGTATTTAGGAGGTTAGTATTGTGCTTTCCTACCTAGGGTTACTAATGGTCATTTGTTCATAACTATTATTCATTTTGGGAAATTTTGATTCCATTCATGAGTCTAATACTAGCATATATTATGGTATTCATCAATGGATAGGGTGGTATTAAGATACTTGTAGAGGGTTTCTACTACCGAGAATTATACTTTCCTATCCAGGGGTACTCATCGGGGGCTATGATGGTAGTAAGGTACCTATACAACAATCCCTAAGGGTTTTTTAGGGTGTTGTAAGAACATGAACCTCTCCACAACACAACAATTTATAAGTTGGGTTCCTAATATGAAATTGGTTTGTAAGTTTTGTGAATTATCTACAAAGTATTTGTGAGTATCACTAATTTCCCTCTTGTCATACAAACTTAAGTCCCGATCAGGGGGTGAGTTCCTAGTTAAGGTAATTGCAATGATTGGTTGGAGAATTGACCCTTCTATGAAATTTCCCCTTAGTTTTCATATTTCTTCTGGAGTATTGATTTGTACCATTGGATGGTATTAGAAAAGGCGAAGGACCTATAATTATGTAACTTACATTTTTTGTTTCTAGAATTAATACATGATAATGATGAATTAAAATTTCGCTGACCTACTTTTATTTGAAAAGGTATGTATAGTGTCATTTACAAACTCTTTTTTATGGAATTAGTTATATTATTATTTCTTTAGTGGTGATCCATAATTAAAAAAAAAATGCAAACTATACAAGTGGGCTATTACACCCTTGCTAAATAAAACCTTCCTAGTGAAAATCTAAATGGTGAAATGGAGAAAAGAAATACCATCAACTAATTAGTTATAAGGATACCAATTCATTTAGTTAATATTAATATATCAATCAAAATATTATTCTCAATGGTCGTATCTTCTGAGGTATTGTCTCTACACAAATATCCTTCATACTTCGTATCCTCCTTTACCAGTGAAGTGCCATGATCCTCCTCTTGGTTGGGTATATCTTCAATTGATTCCTTATCCTTTTGTAATCTTGGATTATTATGTTAAGGAGAAATATGAGTAACTAGTGATGGGGAAAAAACAAAAATAAAATATTTCAAATTCCGTTTTCATGAATCTTCATCACAATAATGTTGGATGGTTGGTTTTCATTGATGTCAACCCTTGGAGAGTGATCTTGGAGATTGATCTCAAACCTTGGATACCTCCATATTTGTTGATTGACATTTTCATGATTTAGATTGATGGTAATTTAGTCGAGTACATTTGATGTAGTCTACATGTAGCCCCAGAGGTGTGGTAATGGGACCCAGAGTTCATTAAGTAATATGGAAATGAAGGATAATTAAATTGTAGGAAATATTATCATAGATGAATATTACACGTTGTTTCGTTTCTGGTGATATGTGGAATTCCATGTGGTTCCTCACGGTTACAGAGATATGGCCTTGTAAAGTTAGAATCCCCGAAGAGTGGTGATGAAGCCCCTAGTTTTTTACAAGTCTTGGTCATAAGGTAAAGTGGTTGTAAAAATAAACTCATAAAATAAGGAAATAGGTTACCTAGAATTAGTATAAATACACCTCAAAGAGTCTCTCATTTGTACACACACACTTATAATTGAATATCTATCTTGTGAATGTTATGGTCTAGTATTGTGATCTTTTGGCTAGTTTATGACAACATTTTTCTGAAGTTGCGAAGGTCTGAAGTAGCTAAAGTTTCGAAGTTGCAGAAAACGGGAAACCGTATTTTTCTGAGGTTATACCCAGGATGCCTAAGGATAGGTTGCATACATACACAAGTTGTAGGAGGAAATGTCACGTACATCCACAGATAGTAGGAGAACATGGCGCAGATCTAAGGAATGTTTTTGAAGAGGAACTAATGGTTGAGTTGCAACAAGGTTTGATGGTACAACACAATTGCTACGATATTTGAGATGGTATGCTTCAGGTTTTCATGAGTAAATATATGTCTTTTATGTATTTTTTTAAGATTTTATATTGGATGGAATGGCACATTCTTAAGGCATGTCTTGGAGGCCCTTGATGGTACATTATTGCATATCATTGAGGTGATATTGTTACATGTTTGATACATACTCTTGGTACTTCGAATATGATTGTTATGGTTTATTGTTAGAGGTGCATATATGTGATATTGGGGCTTATCTTATGGTACATGGCATGATGGAGAGTGGTATGGTATATGGTTGAGACACATTTCATGGTATATGGTATACAATATATGGTACATGGTAGGATACATGTGTTGAGGTACATTGTTGATGTACATGTTTGATATATGGTATGGTACATGATTGGTACTTGGTACACAATTGATGCATGGTTTGGTACAGGTGTTGGTGCATGGTTGATGCACTTGGTATAGGTTGTGGTACATGGTTGATGCTTGGTATGGTATTTGATTGCTACATGGTATGGTGTTGATGTATATGGTTGATGTGCATGCTTGGAACATGGTATGATACATGGTTGATAGTACAAGTCTTGGTACAGGTTGATGCATGGTGAATGGTACAAGTTGGTACATGGTTGAGACACATATCTTGTGATGGTATGCTAGTGTTCTTGGTACATGCTTGGTAGAAGCATTTGTTTGTGATGTTGAACATCTAGTTGATAGGTTTCCTTGGTATATGATCCATGTGAAAGGATCTAGTTGAGTATCAGTGACAGTGACATGTTGAATAGGTTGACAGTGACAGGTTGGATACAGTGATAGGTTGACAGTGGTGTTCTTGGTACATGATTGGTAGAGGCATGTGTTTGTGATGTTGAAAATCTAGTTGATAGGTTTCCTTGGTATATGATCCATGTGAGAAGATCTGGTTGAGTATTAGTGGCAATGACATGTTGGACAAGTTGACAATGACAGGTTGGATATAGTGATAGGTTGACATGTTACAGGTTGATGAGATAGTGGAAGTGACAATGGAAATTATTGTGGTAGTGACAATTGGTCTACACTTATAATTCAGGTCAGAAGGATGGGGCATGGAAAGGGTGTTGTATCTTCCTTCTGGTTGGAGCCATAGAATCAGAGAGTTGGCACTTCCTTTAGGTTGGAGCTTAAGAACTAAGTGGTTGTATCCACCTTCTAGTTTGACCTAGAGAACCTAAGGGGTTGTAGCCTCCTTTTGGTTGGAGCCAAATAATTCATGGAGTTGTATATTCCTTTAGGTTGGAGCCTGTAAATAGGGGGTTGTATCCTCCTTCCAATTGCAACTGGAGATTGGTTGGGTAGGCAGACCAGTCATATTAGATTTCTCAGCCTACCTTACCCTTCTTCCTTACTTCTTCTCCCTTACTTAAGTGTTTCCAAACAACCCGGACACCCACCTTAAGAACTAGACATGCCTTAGACACTTGCTTCATTAATTGCGGGTTGGGAATGCTAGAAACTTTTATTTACGGACAGGATCAACCAGCATGGCTTTTAGATAGATCTTGCTTCGGGGGAAGGCGCTGTAATTAATCGATTTACCCATAGAAAAACGCAGGTTCAATACCCCATATGATTAAGATGCCTACGAATACCCGCAACCCAGGGGATTATATAATTCAAATCGCATTTTAGAACGTTTTCGGAATTGACCCGAACAACTAGCATTGCTTTTAGATCTTGCTTCAGGGAAAGGCATGGAACGAAGTGGTCGTCTTACTTCTTGATTGATCAGACGGACGAAGGAAGGTCAACTTCCATCGGGGGAACACGAAAAGTATTTGCAAAGCCGTTTCGAATTAACCGGTCGTTTGGGGTGAGGACCATATATCCATGGATGGATTTAGGGAGGGATTTTCGGAACTTCCCTATTAATGAATTAATGCCGGAACTTATGAAAAGACAC
>ML780123.1:333496-358820 GCA_009831015.1 Picea engelmannii | reverse complement strand
GGTATATTTATTTTCGCGAATGGAGTCCGTATGGAGGAGATATCGCGATTTGACCGCCAAGTCAAAAAGGTAAAAATTTGGACGCTGACTGTACCTGTCCGTACAGTCCGTACGGCCACGTGGAGGGCCGTACCTTTTGCTGATGTGGCAGTTAGATGACGTGGCATATATTCATTTGATGGTGGTTGTCCAATCAGGAGTGGACACGTGTCACTTGTGGCTAATATTGTGTGGACACGTGGTCCAACCATTTGGCGCCACGTGTCATCGTTTCATTGGTTTATTTGGTTGTGTGTAAAAGTTTTTGGAGAGCCCGCGGGGTTCGACCCCGGGACCTCTCCCACAACAAAGTCTTAACATAAATGTGCTAGCCAATTAACCCGCCTTTATTCCTTGTTATATGGTCCAACGTTTTTATAATTAAGTTTGGATATGTGTTAAGTTGGAAAAGGGCGCGGGTCGGGGCTTAAGCCCCGACCCATGGTTTCATTACCACATATGTGACCGGGGGCTCCGACTGTTGGCGTATTACATTGCAATTCATTGCAATGTTTTATATATGTAACATATATTACATTTACATAACCGGTGTATTAAAAAAAGGCGCGCAAATATTGTTTATATATTGTAATATATATGGGTGTTGGCGCGTGGTTTTGAACCCGCGACCCATAATATTTATTGCGCGGGGTTTATGTTATGTAATACAATTGTTTAATGCACGGTTAAAGTTCGTTGGCACAGTTTTTGAACGGGCCAACGACTTTTGCGCCCAGCCTGTGGTTACATGAGCATATGACCAAATGCCGAGGCGGTTGGGGGCTGGAGGCGCCCTAACCGTTCTACGGTTTGTACCGGTGCGTGGTTGCGTACGGGACTGGGTTCTTTCCGCTTAAATGAGCGTGTGTGTCAGGTTTGAAGAACAAGGGTGCAGATTGTAGAACCAGAGACAACAAAGAAGGAGGGGAGACTTCAAGGAGGCTATCTTCTTCATTTTTCGACCATTTCAGGTGCCGTCAGAGCCTAGACAGGGGTTTTGGCATGCTGCGGAGACATTGGAGCAGTCATTTTGTTTATTTGAGCATTGTAAGACTTGTTTTTAAGCACTTTGAGAAATTTAATATAAAAGATCCATTTGGAGGCTGGACCAGGAGATGTAGCCCGGAGTGGAGTGAACTCCTTTATCAAGTTGTTGTGTTTATGTCTGATGTTCAATGATTTTTGATGTTGTCTATGTTTATTTCTACATAAGTAATCCTTTATTATGTGTTGCAAATTGATCCGGTTGCCTTAAACACATAACATCTCACTTGCAATTTAATTTAATCAAGTTTATCAAGTCTTCGTCATATTTTTAGATCAATTGGGAAGTTGGTGCTTAATATGAATGAATTATTGATATATATAAGAAATCATTTCGTGGTTTTCTCCCATTTGGCTTTCCAATCAAATATTGGTGTACTATGTTCTTGATGTGATGTTGATTTGATGCTCCTTATGATTACATGCTTATGATATATATATTAAATGCAATCATAGATGATACATTGATAATAAATTGTTGAAAATTGTTGATAAAGTGAAGGAATATATCTTGTCATTAAAAGTGGTATAAAGTGCTCATACCGATTCATGCCCCCCCGCCACCCCACCCTCTTAGTATTCCAACTAATAAAGGTGGACACCAATATCTATTAGTGCATGTGTATCCAAAACATTAAAGGGGAATATATGAAAATAACCAAGAATAAAAAGAGCATTTCAACCCTATAACCATTTATGACCAAAAATTGACATCGAAAATTATTTAGATATGTATTGTTTTTGCACTCCCTTATGTTTGTAGTATGTTTTCATTTATTAATGTATTTTCTCTTATGAAACAAATCTTGGGAAAATTTATATTTTAGGAGTTGGTAGAATACCTAGACTATTATAGATGAGCATATATCCATCCTTTGGCTACAACTTCCCCATTTTGTACTACAACACTCTATGGTTTGGTAGCAATTTTTTTCCAATACAAATTTAACCATTATTTTCATAAAAAGATATCATCAATATGAATAGATCATTATCAACTCATCCATTATTCCATTACTATCATCAATTGAAAATCAATATCAATAAAAACAACATCATTATTAATTCATACATAACATCATTATCATAGTTTAAACATCAATATAAATATCAACCCATTATTATCAAATCCCAATATCACCAACAAATCAATGCCAATATAATTAACCTTTCTAGTAATAAAAAATCATTATTGTGATGTCCCCAACCACCAACAGGCCGGGAAACACCACTTCTTGGACATCTTTCTTAGCACTGATACCAATTTGTGATGTCTCAACCCAACCAGGCGGGGTCATGCTACTGCAATATATATATATATATATATATATATATATATATATATATATAGACTCACATTCTAGTCATACACATTTCATGCGGAAGCGACAATAATACATACATGCAATAAAATCAGACAATACTAGTAACATTATAACACATGTACACCATACACATCATACAAAGAACAAATATTTGGTACTTATCTTTTAATAGATGACCATAAAATGTGTGCAGACCTTCCACGAACCTCCCAGCCTTAGACCATGATATTCATCATGTTTAGTGTTGGGCCCGAGATATGATCACTATTACGACGGTTATTATGCGCTTTTGCCACATGTACATATGTGTTTTTCATCTTTTGAAGGAGATTTTTGAAGAATTTTATGATAAAATGGTATGATCAGCATAAGGTACATGCAATTCAGGTTTAATAATTGTATCAAGTATAATTCATCATGTTTTATGATTTCCAAGAGCTAATTCAGGTTTTTCTGGTGTTACAGGGAGACAACGCACTACATTTCCAGTTCTGACACTTGATCTGGCACTCATTCTAGCACTTGTTCTGGCACTTGATTCGACACTCCGTCCAACACCTCTTCCTGCACAAAAATAAAGGGCGATTTGGTGGTTATGGTATTGGCGGCCAGTGGGGGGAAAATCAGAGACATGGGTTTTGTTCATGCTTATCCCCTCCAACTACTGAACTCTTGACAACTTGATTTTGGGTTGTTATGGTGGGTGATTATTGGCTATCTATGTCTCGACAGTTAGGGCACCATTAATGAAATATAAATACCATTAGAAGTGGTTTGAACCTCCTGTGGTCGACCACTTGGTCTGTAAACATTATAAATACCACCGTAGTGGTCAGATAATTGTTAAGCAGTAGAAGAAGTTGTGTGTTAGAGCCAAAAATGATTTTGGCTCTGTTTTTGCATTTTTCAATTGCCAGAAATGTATAAAACTGTGTTTCTGCATTTTAAAGGTGAATTCCTTTTTTTGAGAGCGTGGTGTGATTTTAGGGAGTGACCACGACTTGATGGGGGGCCCACCAACAATCTGGTAACTGTTCTTTGTATTTGTTTATGTATTTCATAGATTAATTGTTCTCTTTATTTCCTGTACATGCATTTCTATTTTGTTAATTAGTTTGTTCTTATAATTTAATTTGCTTTGAATATCTTTTGCAGGTTAGTATGATGAATTGTGTTAGTATGCATTAATCTCGTAGTTAGGAACGGATCTACATACTACTAGACTAACCCCATGTGTAGTTAAATACTAGATTATGCTTTTATCTAAGATTTTAGAATCAAGTTTAAAACAAAGTTTTGAATAGCATAGAATAGCGTTTTAATTGACAAGGATTTGATCGATGGATAGAGTTAATTCTAGTTTTTAATGATAGATTGCTTATTTCAATTTTATATAGATCTTGCTTACTTAGTTGTTGATTAATATAGCTATTAGTTTTCTTTTTAATATCATGTTTTAAATTTTTGTTTTTAGTCATTTCCTTATTTGCAGTTTGAATTGTTAGAATAGACATAACATAGTTTCATGTTATGTAATTTCTTGCCTAAAATTAGATTGCAATTGTAGTTCTTAGTTAATGAATTAGTTTAAGTATGAATTTTTCTTATGTAGAATAGAAGTATAATGATGACCTCATTATGTTTTTGATGATTAATAAATGAACATGCAGGGTATTTAATATTGTTTTTATCTTCACACAACCACCAACATTATATTTGAATTGTCATAGGTTAAAGATAATTTATTTCTTTCATAGTCTAGAAGATAATTTTATTGTTGTTGTAGGATAAATAGTCTTTGCTTTGATAGATCAGATAGTAGCTTGCTTATCATAGATTAGGCAGTAGTTGGTAGTTCTTCTTGCTTTTGATAAAATAGATTTCCATTCATGCATTAGAAATAGTTTTTCCTTGAGCATTTAGTCGAGTTGCCTCTTAGATTTCCTTTCATACATTAGAAATAGTTTTGCATTAATAATTTAGTCCACTTTCCTCTTAGGCTATATAGTTGGTCAATGAGAAGTTTTACTTTGATTACTTGCAGTAGTTAGTTGCCTTTGCTTACTTGTCTATTTGCTTTAGTAAATTAGATAGTCATGTTTTTCTTTAGTAGGTTAGTTAGGTTCCTTTGCTTACTTGTCTTTTGCTTTAGTTGGTTAGTTAGGTGTCTTTTCTTGCTTGTCTATTTGCTTTAATAGGTTAGATAGGTTTCTTTGCTTACTTGTTTATTTATTTTCTTTCATAGGGTAGTTTCTCATTGAATGTAGGTTGGCAAGTTAAAATAGTTTGTTTTGTCATTTTCTTATTGATATGCTTAGATAGTTTCTTATTGCTTATTATTGAACTAGTTTTCTTTACATAGGGTTTTACTTGCTTTCTTAGGAACTATCCATCGATCCTTGGCCCAAAATTATTTAGGTTACCTAATTTCAAATTGCTTAGTAGGGTTTGCTCATTAGATAGGTTTTGCTTGAGTAGATTAGCCTTAGATAGATGCCTTCCTTAGTTAGACTATACTCCTACCAACCCTTCTACCTTTGTCATATATTTTTCTACAACTCTAAGTTTACTTACCCCGGGTTGGCAATTTAATTCAGGGTTTTTACTGTGTTTTTAGTGCATATAGAACACCCATCATTTTTGGCGCCATTGTCGAGGAGTTGTCTCAAGGTAAGAAGTAGTTAGGAATTAGATCATTTCTAGACCTTAGCATTAGTTTGGTGGAGGGGGAACTTTAAGACGAGAGGTAAGAACCTACACATATTCTATAGCAGGTTCCCCCAAACCCAATGATAGTTTTTCTTTTTCTTTTTATTTTTTATGAATAGACTAGGAATCAAATGGTAGCTTTTTCTTTTTTTTTTCTTTTCTTTCATGAATAGGCCTAGAGACCCACAAGTTAGATACATTAAATCAAAATCAGACCTTTCAACCAAAGTTCCTTCTGATCTCTTTAGGGGAAGGAATGTTCCACTCATAAGCTCCATAGACCGATACCGAAAAACAGGAGCTAGCTCAACCAAAAGAGATAAAGTAGTGTCTGAAGAGACTAAGACAAGAGCACTATCGAACAAGAAATTGAAGCATTAATAATAGTGGGGAAGGAGGCAAGACTACTCAAGCCTTCCACTGAATCAAACAATACAACCTTTGTTTTCTTACCACCATCAGGAGATCCTAACTTTGTGGACATCATCTTTGTGTGAACCAAGTTTTATCAAATGACAAGATGAGTTCGAAGGTGACCATTAGTTTGGAAGAACTCTCTCAAATCCTAGCAACAACTGGGATCTCTTCTTTTCAAGAAGAACACATCTTGACAGTAGTCAAGAACTTATCTGCCTCTCTTGAAATCTTAGAAGAATCAAGGTCCTGTGAGCTACAAAATGATTTTCCTTGCCAAAATGCAAAGGAAGCTGGAAAATTATAAACTACATCTAGTGGAGAGCAATCATTATGACCTAAGATTGAGGAGTTCTCAACATCCATCTTAGCAGATCCTTTATGTACTTTGGAAATCAATCATCCAAAAGAAGAAGATCTGCATAGAATGATGAAGGAGAGCATAGAAATTACTGTTGATGAAAATCAAGATTACATTGAAATTTGGTTTCAAGAGGTCATCAGGCCACAATAGTATTCTCTTCTTCAACACCTTCTAATGCCAAAACAAGTAGGTTGGTTGGTTTTTCATATCTAGGTAATCACTGCGGTAAATTTTTCATATATGGATACGAGTATGTTTCTTATCTTGTTCCACACATGGTTACATTAGAAGAGGTCTTACACTTGAATAAATATTTTCCCTTTCTTTTTAGGTAGGGTAGGATAGTAAATAAAAGTTGCATATTGTTAGTTTAGCTTAGAGTCTAATGCAACCTCATTTTACATTTTCTTTTAATAAAAGAACTATGAGATACATGTTCCTATGAATTGATCTCATTGATCTCATTAGTTTATTATATTTTAGAGTGTGGTTTTTGCAAACAGTTTTAGAGATCTCTGTAGGTATTTATTTCACCAGGAGTAGACAGTTTCAAGGAGATATAAAAGAAGAAATTTTCTTCAAAACATTATTATGCTTGAACCTTGTTGTCTGCTAAGCATCAAATGAATAATGACTTCTTGTAGTTATCCATGTTTTTGCAAAGATTTTCATCTTCTTGTTCTTAAGGAATTTTAAAAAGAAGTTGCTCTTGAAAATCTTCACCACTATATAAGGAAGTGATACTGTAACCATCAATCTTAGAGGTCTCTCATACAAATTTCCAAAGAAACCTGAGTAAGTGAGTAAAGTATCTTTATTAAAGAGTAACGAGGAGGTATAATAAGTGGTTATTCATGGAAACATCACAATAACTTACAAAAGAAGAAAGCAAGATGAGCCTAGAGATACCTTTATGTTCTTTCTCAATTGTACCATCCACTACACACTAAATATCTTGATTATATCATATCTTTAGATAGGCCACATCTGCTTAAGTACCCCTTACATCAAGAAAATCACTAAGGAATATAACGAAAAGTCATCCTCTAACATAAATACCATCCCAATTGAAAAAAAAAAAAAAAAAAAAATTGTTTTCAGAGTTGTTCCCCCATTCTCTTGAATAAAGAAATCTTATACTAAAATCTTAAAAGATGGAGGGCCATTCTCTGAGGGTGTAAGAGGCTAAACCACTGAGATACTAAATAGGTCTGATGGTAGTGGGTGCCAGCCTATGGTATGACTAGATAAACCCGTCGGAGTACTGAACATGCTTGCTAGAAGCGAGTCATTCTACCTAGCAAGGATGGTAATCTGACATAAATAAATTGAAATCTGTCCTGATGTACGACATTACTTGTAGACAAAGATGACATGAAGTATGTATGGTTAAGCTAAGGTTAATGAACTCCATAAACTTTCCATTGGGAACTAACTCTGAGACTATCTTGAAACTCTCTTGCCTACCTCTTGTTATCTATATATAGTATCTCTTATCCTATAGGTGGGGACATCTTCTAACTGTCTCATCAGACCAATATGTGAACTTTATCTTTACACTTTGCAAACTGTAAATCTTCGGCTATGGGGAGAATTGACTAGTTTCCTATATATTTTATTGTGAGGTGTCATAATACTTAGGTGTGGGGGAGGGGTTCATGAGTTTACAACTGATAACATTTCCTAGAAGAAATAAATCTTTGTAAAAATTCATGTATTGTTTTCATGATACAGGTTATTACATCAGAAGTCATTTTATTTTTGAAGTGATAAACTCATGTGTGCTATAAATTGTTGCATATATCCTTAATAGACCACTCTGTTGGTTTAAATTTTTTACAAGTTGTTCATTGTAGGTTTGGCATTACATTACTCTTAGTCCGCCTCAACTCCCATTCACTGTGTTCGTGGCCTCTGAGGAATTGATTGCCTCAACCACAAAGCTCCCAAGGGTTGGACACCATTGATTTAAACACCACCAGTTGCCAAGATAAATCTCTAACCGTGTTTTCAAAACTGAATTTCAGAACATCTCTGGAGCTAAGGAATACTCCAAGTAGTGGATAAAAGAGGAGCTAATCAACCCTCTCATAGTCATCACCAGATTGATTACATGTGAAGGTAGATATTTTGCCTTTTAAACCTTTCACTTTTGATTATTAGCTCACTTTCAGTTCAATAATCCATTCAATTTTCTCTTTTACTTCTTAAAAAGTCTTGAGAAGATGTCTTCCCAAGTGAGGAAGAATGTAACCAATCCCCATAACAACCTATTTCACCACGGCCTTATCAAACTACTTATCTTAGCCAAGTTGGAAAAACAGGGGAAAATGCGAGATGAGTTCATTTACCAATTTTCAAACCATTATATTACAATCAAGACTAGAAAGAAGACTCTTTATCTAGGGACTATTACTCCACCCAAACCCTCATGCTCAAGTTATTCCTTTATTGGACCAAAAGTCTAAGAAACTTGTTGCTACCCCTGCAGCCCCATCAGGCAAGAAGACCAAGAAACCTATTGCTAATTCATGGCATAAGGACGTTCCATATCTTCGGTCTGTGGGGAGTTTCCTGAGCTAAAAAAATGCTAAGCACTGTCCATTTGTATAGAAAACCCATGAGAAAAGGAAGTAGGATTTTTGTCAAAATTCTGTCATACTGTTTTTTTTTACAAAGTCTTGGGATATTATGACACCAGTTGTTTGTATTGGTATGCTAAATTATATACTGCTGACATCATTGTGTGTGTTATAATCTCCTATGCATTTTTTTTTTATGCTATAGAAGACTTCTTATACTTAACTACTCTTTGTGACAAATACAGAGCGATTACAACTGCTAAATACTTGTTGTCATTTGTATTCCAATGTTGTCATTTGTATTCCAATCTTATGAAAAGAGGATCAGTTGTTTGAATTGTTACATATTAATGATAGACAACAAAAATTCTCATGTTCACCATGCCTACGAGTACAAACCAAGCCTTTTGTTAGTATCTGTCAGTTTTGTTAGTAAACAGTGATCAAATTTACTCTTTCATGTGATTGATAGGGTTATTAGGTAAAATTGTTATATTTTCAAAATAAATTATAAAATAAAATGACATATATTCGTTGTAAAATGGTCATTGGTGTGTCTAGGTGTCATTAATACTCCATCCACTCATCCAAGGTCATAAATTTTCATCATGGTCATATCATCATTCCTTGTCATAAATTTTCAGACAATTGTCTTGGTCAAAGTTCTACTTAAGAATTGGTTTATGAATTAAGGAAGATGAATTTGACAAATGTGAAAGAGTTTTTGTCAATAATAGACCAAGAAACAAAAAACTCCTTCATTTTATGCACATATTTTATTTTTTTATAGAAATACCTCAAATACAGACGCTGTAGGAGGGTTTCTACACATTTGGACAGCTTGAATCGAAGTCAGTTTTTCAGAGGTTTGGAGAATGCATTTGCAGTGCTTGATGGTTTCATTGTGTAGAATACATCATAAAATTTCCACCCATACCACTTTCAGACCAAAAATCCTCTGGGAAGGCCTCCAAAATCCATATCAAAGACCATGTTGTTCTTCTGCTAAGAGCACGTTGCGCTTCTACAATTTTTGAGTAACCCACTTCAAGCTGGGATTCTGAACAAATGGGAAAGTAATTTTGAAACTTGGAGAATTTTTGTGTTCATAAAATACCAAAACACAATAACCTCTCTCATTTTTTGAATATAATTTATGGTTTTGGATATATACTATCATCTTAGAGGCCTATGCTTTAAGAAAATAAAACACTCTGTTTTTTTCCTGTTTTAGTCATATTTTATTTTTGTGCTTTCCTAACAACAGAGAAGGAATTTGTGAAAACTAAGAGAGGTTTCTATCAAGTACATATTAAAAAACAATAACCTCTCTCAGTTTATAAATATACGTTATGGTTTTGGATATATTCAATTCTCTTAGAGGCCTACGTTTTTAAGAAATAAAGCACTTTGTTTTTCCTGTTTTAGTCATGTTTTCTTGGCGTGTTTTCCTAACAACTAAAAGTGAATTTTTGAAAACCAAGAGAGTTTTTTGTCAAGGAAAGATTAAAAAAAAACAACCCCTCTCAGTTTTTACACAGGTTTTACTGTATTGTAATTACAAGTGTCACTTTGATACCTATTTCTCACAAGTTCGCTAGGCCAAACTTGTTGCGCTTATGGGAAGTCACTTTTGGAAATAATTTTGTAGAGATAAAATTGTTGTTTTGCATGGTTTAAAGGATCGAGGGTATAATATACATCCCAAGTATTCCTCACATGTCATCAGTAGCCTCCAAAAACTCCAAACCCTCCAGTTCAAACTTAGAGAGCATGAAACAGTGAGTTGTCATTTACTCCATAATAATGTTGTCCTACAAGCCAAGATGAAATTTCTACAGTGTTAGGTTGATGATATTCACTGCCACCAATAATAGTCTCTGGATGAAATTGAAACACCACAAACATTCCAAGTCAAAATCCCTCGGGCAAGAGGGACAAACTTCTAAATCTAATCCACCCCCTCCTTTGCAAGTTTAGTCATAAAGGGCAATTTATTTTTGTTTGCAATGGGACCTGCAAAATCTTAGGTGTGGGGGTAATGTTGGGTCCGATATATCATCACTTTTATGACAATTATTATGCACGTTTTTCACATGTACATATGCGTTTCTCATCTTTTGAAGGAGATTTTTGAAGAATTTTATGATAAAACGGTATGATCGGCATAAGGTACATGTAATTCATGTTTAATGATTGTATCAAGTATAATTCATCATATTTTATTATTTCCAAGAGATAATTCACATTTTTCTGGTTTTAAAAGGAAAAAACGCACTACGTTTCTAGTTTTGACACTTGATTTGACACTCATTCTGGCACTCGTTCTGGCACTCGATCCGGCACTTCGTCCAACACCTCTTCTTGCACAAAAAGGGAGGGCGATTTGGCGGTTACAGTATTGGTGACCAGTGTGAGGCGAATCAAAGACATGGGTTTTGTTCATGCTTATCCCCTCCAACTACTAAACTCTTGACAACTCGATTTTGGGTTGTTATGGTGGGTGATTATTGGCTATCTTTGTTTCGGCAGTTAGGGCACCATTAATGAAATTTGCCAATTTTAGAAGTGGTTCGAACCTCCTGTGGTCGACCACTTGGTCTATAAACATTATAAATACCACCGTAGTGGTCAGATAATTGTTAAGTAGTAGACGAAGTCGTGTGTTAGAGACAAAAATGATTTTTGCTCAGTTTTTGCATTTTTCAACTGTCAGAATTGTATAAAACTGTGTTTTTGCAATTTATTGGTGAATTCCTTTTTTTGAGCACATGGTGTTCTTTTACGGAGTGGCCAGAACTTGATGGGGGGCCCACCAACAATCTGGTAACTGTTCTTTGTATTTGTTTATGTATTTCATAGACTAATTGTTCTCTTTATTTCCTATACATGCATTTCTATTTGGTTAATTAGTTTGTTGTTATAATTTAATTTGCTTTGACTCTCTTTTGCAGGTTAGTATGATGAATTGTGTTAGCATGCATTAATCTCATAGTTAGGAACAAATCTGCAGACTCCTAGACTAACCGCATGTGTAGTTAAATACTAGATTATGCTTTTATCTAAAATTTTAGAATCAAGTTTAAAATAGAGTTTTGAATAGCATAGAATAGCGTTTTAATTTGGGTTTTAATTGACAAGGATTTGATGGATGGATAGAGTTAATTCTAGTTTTTAATGATAGATTGCTTATTTCAGTTTTATATAGATCTTTCTTACTTAGTTGTTGATTAATATAGATGTTAGTTTGCTTTTTAATATCATGTTTTAAATTTTTGTTTTTAGTCATTTCCTTATTTGCAGTTTGAATTGTTAGAATAGACGTAGCATAATTTCATGTTACGTAATTTCTTGCCTAGAATTAGATTGCAAGTATATTTCTTAGTTAATGAATGAGTTTAAGTGTGAATTTTTCTTATGTAGAATAGAAGTATAATGATGATCTAGTTATATTGTTGATGGTTAATAAATGAACATGCAGGGTATTTAATATTGCTTTTGTCTTCACACAACCACCAAGACTATATTTGAATTGTCATAGGTTAAAGATAGTTTCTTTCTTTCATAGTCTAGAAGATAGTTTTATTGTTGTTGTAGGATAGATACTCTTTTCTTTGATAGATCAGATAGTAGCTTTCTTATCATAGATTAAACATTAGTTGGTAGTTCTTCTTGCTTTCGATAAAATAGATTTCCTTCCGTGCATTAGAAATAGTTTTGCATTGAGCATTTAGTCCAATTGCCTCTTAGATTTCCTTTCATGCATTAGAAATATTTTTGCATTAAGCATTTAGTTCACTTGCCTCTAAGGCTAGATAGTTGTTCAATGAGAAGTTTTACTTTGATTACTTGCAGTAGTTAGTTTCCTTTGCTTACTTGTCTATTTTCTTTAGTAGATTAGATAGTCATCTATTGCTTTAGTAGGTTAGTTAGGTGCCTTTTCTTACTTGTCTTTTTATTTAGTAGGTTAGTTAGGTGTCTTTGCTTGATTGTCTATTTTCTTTAATAGGTTAGATAGGTGTCTTTGCTTACTTGTTTATTTATTTTCTTTCATAGGGTAGTTGCTCATTGAATGTAGGTTGGCAAATTAAAATAGTTTTCTTTTGTCATTTGCTTATTGATATGCTTAGGTAGTTTCTTATTGATTATTGTTGAACTAGTTTTCTTTACACAGGGTTTTACTTGCTTTCTTAGGAACTATCCATCGATCCTTGGCCCAAAAGTACTTAGGTTACCTAGTTTCAAATTGCTTAGTAGCGTTTGCTCATTAGATATGTTTTTCTTGAGTAGATTAGCCTTATATAGTTGCCTTCCTTAGTTAGACTATACTCCTACCAACCCTTCTACGTTTGGTATATATTTTGCTACAACTCTAAGTTTACTTACCCGCCCGGGTTGACAATTTAATTCAGGGTTTTTACTGTGTTTTTAGTGCATATAGATGTTAAGAACCTCAATAGATATACAAATATAATCACCACAAATACTGAATACAAAATAGATCCACAAAGCAATATAGAAGAAACCACACTTTATTATTACCAAACCCTTGAGGTAGGGCAACACCATACAATGAATCCTATTATGGAAGGGATCCTCTCCTGTTCACTTGCCTCTTCGAGGGGGCTTCCTCCTATTGAGCTACCGCTCCAAACACAATACTTCTCTTCATGTCTCATTACATTGCTTGAACCCCTTTATATAGTGCTACCATCACCTAAGAACATTCTAGAGGAGGAATCTTCTAGAAGTAGAACCTTCTAAGAAGTCCTCTTACATTTATTATATCTAACTACCATAGTGGGCTTTATTTAATAATATAGTGGACCTAGTCCACCTTACTTTGAATGACCTCCACTATTATCACTATGGGCCCTCTGGGCCCCCCCACTACCTCTCTAGCTACCTTACAATAGAACACCCATCACTTAGCAGTGGGTCACCCCCAAGCTGGGAATAAACTCCTCCCAGGGAAAAGGAATCCTAGACCTAGGCTGAGGCTATGGGAAACTGCACTGTGTAAGTGGAAGGATTCTCTCCAAGAAGCCTACTTACGTCCAATGATCATCGACTCTCATTCCCCACATGTCTGTCCCACCCCGAGAATATGCATCTTCACTATTCCACAGTCCATTGGTTGCTCCACTTCCCTTCCAAGGCTTCAACAACAAGTCATATATGGAATTTTCAGAGATACATAGCTGGTACTAGACTCCATTTAGGAGAAATCACTTCCCAACAAACTCTCCCACCTAGAGAGAGTTGCTCATAGGCCTGACAACCTACTTCTTCAACCATGGGCCTGGCAACCCGCCTCTTCAATCCACAACTACCAACAATCAGGTAAGGCAAGGGGATGACTCAACAATTTACAGAGGTTCACAAAGGTGAAAATGATTGTGGATGCATACTTGCTCAGTGCGTGCATTAACTGCACAAGGGATGGCCAGCATGTTGAGGATGAACTCGTGGGAAAATAAATGGCCAAACTGGTCAGAATGTTGAGAGACTTGCAATCGTGAGAATGGTCATCCTGCAGAATCATGAGAGAGATTCCATGGGGAGAGAGAACTCCTCGAGAAATTCTTCTGAGTGGTCCATGAACCCCCAACAAAGGTGGAACTTCCCACATAAAATTGACATGTGTCTTGGTTGACACTTGGCTCTCCAGGAGCACGCTCCTCTCCACTTGGAGTTTGTTCCTCCCTTAAAGGAACTTAGGATATCTCGGTTTATTTTCGCAACTTTAGTATGTTTTAGGAATACATTATAATCTTCCCTTGGGTTAATCCCTCAATCTTAGCCCCTCTTTCCTAGCCTCTCAGCCCCATTCCTTTCCCTACTTAGTGGAGCTTAGTCCCCAATAACTCTTTCTTCGTGGTCGGTCTACACACAGTGATGTATTTTATTAATAATCATCATACAAACACCATTACATTTCACAGGGGCTTGGCCTTGGGGTATTACAATTCTCTCCCCTTATTTTTTCATTGTCCTTAGTGCAACACGTTTACATAATATCAAAAAGATGCGGGATTTGTTCCTGCATAGCTTCTTCATGCTCCCATGTTGTGTCCTTAGGAACATACCAGTGCCACTGAACTTTTACAAGACCTATGGCTCGATTCCGAAGGTTCTTTCTTTTCCGATCCATTATACGTATAAGATGCACCTGAAAAGAACTTTCCTATTACACCTGAATCACATTCCAATCAATAACATGATTATCATTAGGTACATATTTCTTAAGCAATGACACATGAAATACATTATGTATAGACATGCATGCAGACAATGAAATCCTATATGCTACTGGACCAATCCTCTCTAGGATTTCTAACAGCTTGCAATATCGAGCTGCCAAATTTGAATAATTTCCCAACTTTAGGGAGATTCTATTGGCGTTCACTCTCAGGAATACATGATCCCCTACTTCAAATTCCCTATGCATTTTGTTCTTATAAGAATAATCTTTTTGCATGTCTTGGGAAGCCTTCAAATTTTTCTTAATCTTCAACATTTGTTCTTCCATTTCTTGGAGAAACTTTATCCCAACCACTGCCCTATTAGCTAGTTTGTCCCAGCTTACTAGGGTGTTGCACTTTCTTCCATAAAGTGCTTCAAATGGGCTCATATTCAATGATGCTTGATACCCAGTGTTGTAGGAAATTTCTACCAAGTGTAAATAATCCTCCCATTTAGATGGTTTTTCCATAACATACATCCTTAGCATGTCATCTATCACTTGGTTCACCCTTTATGTCTCCCCATCAAACTCAGGATGATAAGCAGTGATGAAGTTCAGATTTGTTCTGAACCCTTTGAATGACCCTTTCCAGAACTTTGATGTAAACTTTGGGTCTCTGTCAGACACAATTGTCTTGGGTATGCCATGAAATCGTGCTACTTCCCTCATATAAATATCAGCCACATTAGTTGTCCTATGAGTAGTCTTTATAGGAATGAAATGGGAATCTTTAGTAAGAGTTTCCACCAATACCATGATTGCATCATGCTACTTGCTTGTTCTAGGCAATCCTGTGATGAAATCCGTTGTCACCACTTTCCATTTCCACTTAAGAATGGGTAATGGTTGTATTAACCCATCTAGGTGTCTATGCTTATCCTTGACCCTTTGACATTCCAATAATTTAGCTATGTATTCATCAATCTCCCTCTTCATGCCGGACCAATAATATTGGCTCTTGCCTGTTGAAACTGTTTTCTGATATCCTGGGTGTCCTGCATAAGGAACATTATGAATTTCTTTTAAAATTGCACTCCTCAATTCTGGAGAATCTAGTACATAATTATTTTTTTTGTAAAAGAGAATTCCATCAATTCCCAATTCATAATCTTTAGTTTTCTGTTGCATTTTACCTTGCTACAATTTTGTTACCAATTCCATGTACTGTAAATCTTCTTTTGTAGCTTCAAAAATTCTTCCTTTGAGATCCATATGATACATGATAATGGTTGTAGCATGCATTTCATGCACTCTCCTGCTGAGTGTGTTACCCACTTTTTTCTCCTTTCCTTTGACGTGCTTGATATCAAAGTCATATTCACAGAGGAATTCCAATAATCTACTTTGCCTAGCATTCAAGTAGGTTGATCAAACAAATATTTTAGGCCGTTATGTTCTGTCCTTAACTCAAACCTCTTTCCCATGAGGCAGTGCCTCCACTTCTTCAAAGCATGCACTATGGTTGCCAATTCCAAATCATGAGCAACATAGAGCCTTTCATGCTCTTTCAATTTTGTAGACTCGAAACATATTACAAGCCCATTCTGGCTAAGGACTCCACCAAGTCCTTTTCTGCATGCTTATGTGCGAACCACAAAATATTCATTTGAATCTGCGATCTTCATAATTGGAGCACTGGTTAACAATTGCTTCAATTGTAGGAAACGCTTTTCACATTCTTCTGTCCAATGAAACTTCTTCCCCTTCCTTTGCAAGGAAGTGATGGGGTGAGCTATTATCGAAAACCATGCAATGAACCTTCTGTAGTAGCCAACTAGACCCATGAAGGATCTAACTTCTGTCACATTCTTAGGTGTTTTCCACCCTTTAATGGTGTCAATCTTTTCAGAGTCCACTGTTATCCCTTCTTCAGATATGATATGCCCCAAATAGTGAATTTTGTTTTGATAAATTGAGAGCTTGCTCAATTTGGCATACATTTGATGTTCCCTTAGCACTTGCAGCACCATCGTTAAATGATTCTCATGCTCTTTTTCCGACTTGGACTATACAAGAATGTCTTTCAAAAATACAATGGCAATCTTGTCTAAATATTCCTGAAAAACACCATTCATTAAGAACATGAAAACAACAAGTGCATTTGATAACCCAAATGGCACCACTATGAACACATAATGACCATACCTTTTCCTGAAGATGGTGTTTCTGACATCCCCCTCTTTAATCCTTACCTGATGGTATCCTGACCTGAGATTTATCTTGGAAAATATCTTTACATCCTTCAATTGATCAAAGAGATCATCAATCCTTGGGAGAGAATACTTGTTATTTATAGTTACTTTGTTCAACTATCTCAAGTCGATGCACAATCTCAATGTCCCATCTTTATTTTTCATGAACAAGACCAGGGCACCCCAAGGTGACACACTTGGGCATATATACCGCTCCTTCAAAAGTTATTCAAGCTGCATTTTCAATTCCTTCATCTCTAGTGTACTCATTCTGTAAGGATTCTTTGATACTGGAGTTTCTCCAAGCATCAAATTAATAGAGAAATCAATATCTCTCTTTTGAGGTAGTCCTGGTACCTCCTTGAACACATCTTCAAAATCTTTCAAGACTGCATGATCTTCCAAATTTGGAACCTTATCCTTAGATGCGTCCTACATATGAGATGAAAATATTTGACAACCTTTCCTGTAGCACTTCTTCAACTGCATTTATGATATTTCTCAGACAGTAACTTCCCTAGGAATTCCTTGGACTGTTTTCGGATTTCCTTCCTCATTCAAGCAAGTGAATTCCTTGTTATGGCATGGTGTTGGTCCAACCAACCCATACCAATTAGGAAATCATATGATCCCAACGAAAATATGTTCAAATCTGCCTTGGTACACATTCCATTCATTCCCACTGGACATGATTTAACCAACTCAACAACCTTTCTCTTGGCTTCTGTAGCTAGTTGTACCAACCAAGATTTCCCATGCTTGCTTATTGAAAAAAGAAACCTTTTCACTTCCTTAGGGTCTATATAGCTATGACTATCCCCCAAATCAATTAAAATAGTAAAGGCATGGTTATTGATCATACCTTCAACTTCAATCATGTGTGATTGAAACTTAACTTGCTTGTTGTCTAGGGCTGCATATATCCTTGGTACTCTTCTTCCCATGTTCTGCACTATCTCTACTTGTTGTATATTGTTGATAGCTCTTACCTTGTCACTTTTGTGAGGACAATCTCTATACTTGTGGTCTCCTTTAAAACCATAACATTGAACGGGTGTCTGCCTTAACCTATGCCCTCCTACCTCATCCATTCTATGCTCTCTAATAGATGGTTGTCCTTGAGGACTGTTTTTGAAAAATGGAGACTTGTTTTCCTTCTTCCCCTCTTGCTTCTTCAACGTCTTCTTGTCCTCCCAATCCTTCTGGAAAGTAGGTGTTACGAGGAAAATATCTCTATGTCTAGGGAAAACCACAATAGACAAAAAAGACTTCAAAAATCAACTCTAATATCAAGTATGATATATAAAAAAATATGCTAGAAAGACAAGATAAAAGGCCTACCTCATCTAGAAGTTTGATGAAGTCCACCGTTGAACACTTGACCCAAAGAAATATACCTGCAACTAATCCTCAACAACCAAGAAAATCAAGCATATGGTAATAATATATGATGTTATCACATTCAATATAATAATCCATTAATATATATAACAAATACGCCCATGGAATAATAATTCAAAAATTTGTAAGATATCAATTGGATGGGAAAAGAGTATTTTTATTAATATATGATAAACAAAAGTGAAAAAGTTACAGACTTCCATGTCGACATGGTTCAGAACCGAGGAACTAAGTTCCTTCCAGTTGGGCTTCCACCACTTCAATCCTCCACCAAAGGAAAGCTCATAGAAGAGAGACAATGAAGTTCTCAATCAATAAGGGAAGAGCTTGGGGGATGAACACTATGTTCAGACTTAAAGGACAAAGGGATGAAAAATCAATATGAAGTAAATAATTTCTCCAGAGTAACTTTGCTCTCAAAGTTGAATTATTTCTCCTCCTTTCCATAGCTCAGAATTGTCCCATTTATAGCCTTCAAATGGAACTGAAGGGCCGATTCAGAACGTTTCTAGTATATGGAAGGCCAAGGATCATAGATCTCATGTTGTCACATGGAAACTTGACACCATTTTTCCTTTTTGGGCACAAATACCAATGTACACGGGTTGTAGTGGTGCAGCCTGCATATACGCATGTTGTATAGTAGCAAAGGTGCGTACATGTGGAAAACAATGTATTTTTATCTTTGGGATTTTACAAAAAGGGATTAAAAGTTTGCAAAGGGAAATGGAAAAAGGCCTTTTGTGCAAGATTGCATAGGGTGAGGCAAATCTTGCTATAACAATAGGCTTTCCTTTTTGTTGATCATATAAGCATTTTACTCTCTTTATAGTTTCTTCCAAATTCTTGGGATCATCATATTCGATTTTATCGCTGATGAAAGTTGGAATCCCACTCAGGTACCTATGAATCTTCACTGTCTCATCCTTGATGAAGGAGACATACTTCAATAGCTCTAATAATCTCCTTTAATATTTGTCAATAGCCATGTTGCCCAATTTAAGTTCAAAGAACTCTTTCATCTTTCTGTCATAATACCTCTTGGTCAGGTATTTCCTTTCAAAATGCCTCTTGAAATCCTTCCAAGTCACATTTTTGTCCCTGAGGTGTTGTACTTGCACTAGCTGATCCCACCACATGGATGATTTTCCTTTAAGTTGGTATATATCAATTCTTCCTTCTGCATGAGAAGAATAATTATGCAATTGAAAATACTTTCTCATGCCCAACAACCATGTCTCTACATATTCATCCTTCTTGTTCTCCCCATCAAATGTAGGAGCTTTGATTTTTTTCATTTCCCCTCATAGCTCATCCTCCACAGACCTCTTATGCTTCCTAATATGGGATGGAGTTGAGTTGGTGTGTGCTCTCTTATTGGAATTCCTCGAGGAGTGTTGGTGATGTCCGCTATCAGTTTTTGTTCTTCTGTGACTCCCTGATTTGCTTGAGCCAGTCTCCTTATACAATTAATTCTCTATCATTTCCAGGTTCTGCATCAACTTTATGTTGAATTCTCCTTGTTTCTCCCTAGATTTCATGAGATTTTTGTTATATGCTCGGTGATTCTGGACATCTTTCTGCTAATTTTCAATGATTTATCATGCTTCCTTCTTTATATAACCCTTCCCCATGCCCATTGGAGTTCGATCCTACAACTGCAAATGGACAACCATTCCTCTAAATTATTTTTTGAACTGTAAGCACCCTGTGCCTTCCGCATTTCTTTGCACTATGCGACAATTCGGTTTGGTTCAGACAATCCTTAACTCTGCAAAATGTGCAGTCAATTGAGTTTTGTCAGACTATCAGAATTTAATAATTTTCCAGAATAAACCAATATGATTCAACAAAACAATATCAGATTCCATTTTTTGCAGGTCTTGGTCAATCAAGAACCACTCAGGCTTCAATCTCTAAGCCCATTTCTATTCTGCAACAACATTTTGATGCTATCCCCTTTTTCTTAAGCCCTTGGTTTTCATGTGACCACGTCTATGACCCAACACTTATGATTTGGCGCTTATCCAAAGTTCTAAAACTTTGGGCTTCGGGATTCGATAGATTTCACCTTTGCACATCCCAAAACTCTCGAACCGTGATTCTCAGCATACTTTCGCGTCACCTCAGTGACGTCATAATGTCAATTTACTTCGGCTTTATGGAAATTTGAGGGTTTCTTCCTTCCATTCCATCACAAGCCATTTTTTCTGAAGAGTCAAGTCTCTGGACTTCATGATATGGCACCACACGTCCACTGGGGCCCACGGTTTCTATGCTCGAACTAATAAATACCAAAAAATTCACATCAAACTTTATACTTTTTAAAATTGCAGGGACATGGGTTGGCGGTTTTGGAGTAACCCATCGATTGTTCTACAATTTTCCCCATGCTCACACATAACCCTTCTAGGAAACCGTGGTTGGTATTTCCATGTAGAATTCTCTTTCATGCAACTTCTATCCCCACAATGTTGCCCAACCATCGATCTTGATAGATCATGATAAAATTTAACACGAGCCCAATCCAGCTAACTTCTTTTACCAATTTAACTTCCTTGTTCCACCACTAGGAGCTCCATGGGGCAGGACACACAAAGTCAACACGTGACCAAATCAGGCGAGTGACATATGTCACATTATAACTGCATTTCTATCTTACAAAGGTTCTTAACTCACTGAGACATGGCACACATCCCATGTGTCCATGCCATTCTTAGTGATGTCAGTAGGCCACATCACTTTGAGACTTCAGGCTTCTAGAGATTTCACCTTAGCATACCCTGTTTCTCTCAAATGCCAAAATCCTGAACTTTCTTACCTTCCGCTCTTCACTTAACCCTATGGTTCTATCAATCCTTGTTCAAATCCAATGGAAACACTCCTCCCCCAGATCTACAGTGTTGATCCTCTTTGGGACTTCAGAACTTCAGGCTTTGATGCTTTATTCTCTTTCAAACATAAACTTTTCCAAATTCGTGAAGTCTGAAGTACTTAAGGGTTAATCCTCATGCACATTTCTCTAGATCTGACGGTTGTGAAGAATCCTCCTTCTCCCGAACAGATCCGACAAGCCAACTTCAAAACTTGTGGTTCCAAACCCATAGTTATTGCAGTATATTTTCTATGCTATCATTCTTGAACCGTTATACCTCCTGAGCTTCCAAAAACATCCAAGGTGTTCTCTTGTGTTAAGAGCCAAATATCAATATAGCATAGAAAAACCTCAGAATAAGTACTCAACACCTTGAAAAAGAGATAAATTCAGATAATAAGCCTCTTCGATGGGGCAAACTCCTCATGCCCACATAAATGTACAATTCCATGATGATTCAAAATGAAAATGTCTCCTTGGTATATATAGGAGACTAGGAGGTATAATTACAACTAATGGCCTAAACCCGACATAAATGAAATAACATTACTAATATAATATGCCCCAATTAATGGATAATGAGCCATTGTTTAGGGATTAACATTCCCCTCCCCTTGAGACAAGTGTTGTCTGCAACGCTTGAGTAACTCTCGATGCTTCCGTATAAAAGACTCATATTCCCAAGTGGAATCTTCAGCCGATAGTTTCCTCCATTTAATGAGATACTCTAAAATGCATCTATTCCTCAGCTGGCAAATTCTTGTGTCAGTGATGGCTTCAGGCTCCAATATGATTTTTCCTTCCTCGTCAAGTTCTAACAATATAGTTTGAACTGGGATATTGTCACCTATAACCTTCTTTGAGCATGAAACATGAAAAACTGAGTATACTCATGAATATGCAGGCAAATCTAATTTGTATGCCATAGTACCAATCTTTTTCAACACCTTATAAGGGCCATAATACTTTGGTGATAATTTATTATCCTTCTTGGATTTCTTGAGGGACATTTGTTTGTATGGTTGTAGTCTTAAAAACACCTAATACCCTACTTCAAAACTTATTTTACTATGATGTTGATCTTCTTGTTGTTTCATACGATTTTGTGCCATGGCCAGGTTGTCATTTAATATTTGTAGAACTTGTTGTTGATGCTCGATGTGATCTTCCACTTCTTGAACCTTAGATTTTTATTTTAGAGAAGAAGTAATGGAAGGAGGGTGGTATCCATAGAGTGCCATAAATGGTGTCATTTTTGTTGCAGTATGAAAGGAAGTGTTATACCACCATTCTTCCAAGGGTAACCATTTGAACCATTGTGTTTGTTTATCAGAGACAAAGAAACGAAGGTAGCCTTCCAAACGTTTGTTCACTATCTCGGTTTGTCCATCAGATTGAGAATGATAGGATGAGATATGAGCCAATTGAGTACCCAAACAAGAAAACAATTCTGTCCAAAAATGTCCATCGAAGATGGGATCTCTGTCACTTACAATAATATTTGGGCTGCCATGTAGCTTTTGAACTGTCTCCATGAATGCGGTGGCAACTGTACTAGCTTTGATGACACTCTTTCCTTCAGACTTCGGTAACCCTGTGATGAAATCCATGGAAAACTCCTCCCATTGTTGACTTGGGATGGCTAATGGTTGTAAAAGACCTAGGGTCTTAATTGTTTCCACCTTATTTTGTTGGCAAACCAAACATTCTGCCACAAACCTTTGAACATCATTTTTAAGGCCATCCCAAAAAAATTCTTTCTTGACCCTATGGTAGGTTTTTAAAAATCCCGAGTGCCCTCCTACTAGAAATGTGTGCAATTCCAATAGTACCTTTTGTTTGAGTTGGGATTTATTACATAAATATAAGCGATCTTTGTACCATAATGAATCATTTTTCCATGTAAATGTATCTGATGTACTAGAATCTTGATGTAGCCTTTGAATGAGAGTCCACACTTTTTCGTCATTCTTCCATTCATCCCTTGCTTCTATTATCTAATCAGGTTGGATGATCAAGATAGAACAGAGAAAGGCCTCAACATCTTCATCCTTCCTTGAGAGTGCATCTTCTACAACATTTTGCTTCCCTTTTTTATATACGATTTCAAAATCATAACCTAATATATTGGCTACCCATTTTTGTTGTTCTTATGAAGATAGTCTTTGTTCCAAGAAGTATTTAATACTATCATGATCTGTTTTGACCTTGAAGTGCCTACCTATTAGGTATGGACTCCATTTCTTCAATGCATGTAGTATTTCCATCATTTCCTTGTCATAAATGGGTTTGTGTAATTCCTTTCCCTTGAGCGGTCGAATTTCAAAAGCCAGGGGCCTTCCTTCTTGCATTAGGATAGCACCAATTCCATTTCCCAAGGCATCACTTTCCACAATAAAGGTTTTGTGAAGTCAGGAGTGGTCAAGACAGGAGCTTTGCAGATCACCTTTTTAAGTTGTTCAAAATCTTTAGTTGCCTCTGGAGTCCATGAAAATGCATCCTTTTTAGTTAGTTTCGTTAAAGGTGTTGTTATTCTTCCATATTGTCACACAAACTTGCAGTAGTAACCTGTCAAACCCAAAAATCCTCTAAGATTCTTTAATGTTTTGGGAATCGACCAGTCCATCATGGCCTTAATCTTGTTAGGGTCTACCTTAACACCTTCATGAGATACAAGATGACCCAAATAATCTACCGCCTTCACTCCAAAGAAACATTTGGATGATTTGGCATATAGTTGTTGCTCCTTTAGTAGTTGTATCACCTTGTCAACATGTTGCACATGATCCTCCCATGACTTAGTATAGATTAGTATATCATCAAAAAATACTAACACAAATTTTCGAAGAAAGGTCTTGAAAATGGAATTCATCAACCCTTGGAATGTGGAAGGTGCATTTGTAAGGCCAAAAGGCATGACCAAAAATTCATAATGGCCTTCATGAGTTAAGAATGTTGTTTTTGGGATATCTTCTTCCTTCATTCTAATTTGATGATACCTTGAACAAAGGTCCAACTTTGTGAAATAGATTGCTCCATGTAATTCATCTAACAATTCATCAATGATGGGAATGGGAAACTTATCTTTAATATTGATCTTGTTGAGCTCTCTATAATCTGGACACATATGTCATGAGCCATCTTTCTTGAATACCATTACCACCGGTGCAGAGTAAGAACTTTGGATAGGTCTAATAATGCCATCCTCTAACATTTCTTCAACCATGCACTCAATTTCACTCTTTTGGGCATAAGGGTATCTGTATGGCCTGATGTTAGGATGAACACTCCTAGAAATTAGGTTAATATCATGATCATGATTTCGAGTGGGTGGAAGACCTTTGGGAATATCTTCAAATACTTTGGAATTCTTATCAATGATCCATTGGATATCTAGAGGAATAGATGGCTTAGATGTTTGAAAATCTAGTAAGCATAGTTGTGCAATAACACCTTGATGCCCCTTTTTCAATAATTTTGTCATGCCATTAGAGATTATCACCTTACTAGGTTTCCCTGTGATACCTCTTAACTCAATTTATTTTCCTTCAAATGAAAATTTCATGAAAAGTTCTTGAAAATTAAAATCCATTGTTCCTAATGATTGTAACCATTGGATTTCTAGTACAACATCAACACCACCCATGGGTATAGCAATCATTGGACTATTCATTACATATTCCCCCATAGTAATATTGATCTTATTTCATTTTCCTGAGCAATTGATAGTTCCTCCATCTACAATCATTACTTGAAACTCTGGTGATGGATATACAAAGAAATTGAGATCTTTGGATAATTTATAGTGAATGAAATTATGAGTACTGCCATAATCAATTAGGACTATTACCTTTTTCTTTTTGATATATCCTTCAATCTTGAGGGTTTGAGGAGTGCTAATTCCATCCAATGCATTACACAATATCATGGGAGTCAACTCTTTAGATGAAATTGATTCTACATTTTCATATTGAGATGGTTCTTGTTCATGTTCTTGTTCTTCTTCCTCTTCACAATCTATGTAGAATAATTTCTTCTCACCACACTTATGTCCCTTACTGTACTTGCTATCACAATTAAAGCATAAACCCTTTTCTTTTCTTTCCTCCAATTGTTGAGGTGTCAACCTTGT
>ML780123.1:303579-322092 GCA_009831015.1 Picea engelmannii | reverse complement strand
TATGTGGAACATTACTAGTGGTATTGGGGTTGTACCTAGTCAAGTTGGGGGTAATAGTATTTCCATAGGCTTGAACTTCATATGGTTTAACAAACTTTTCCCTATGGAACATCCCTCGAGGGTAATATTTCATGGTGGGGAGGATTTCCCTTTGTTAATACCTCAAGTCCTAGGGGGGGTTTCCCTTGGACTAATTTCAGGAACATTTTTCTTGTGGGGTCTACACCTATACCTAGGGAAAATAACCTTAGGGGAACGTCTACTCCAATTAGTAGTCACAATCCTAGAAGTGCCACAATCCCTAGGGGCAGTCAATTTTGAGGAACACCTCAACCCTATGGTAGTACAAACGTATGAGGACCACAAAGTTCATTTAGGACAATAGAGACTTCATATCCCTCCCAGTGTTTATTTGCACATACTCCATTGCAATTCCTCACAACATTATACTTATCGGATTTGTCATGTTTTAAAAATGACCCTATTTACTACAACCCTTCATCATTTGTCATTCCTTCCAAGCTACCGTTAGAAACGCCAAAATTTGACCGAAAGTTGGGAGAAGATCCCTATATTCACATCATGAAGTATCACTTTTGGTTCTCATCCAATTCCTTGATGGATGGTAGTGTGAGGTTACTTATTTTCCAAATATACCTAACCAGAAGTGTCTCAAAATAGTATATTGAGTTACAAGTAACTTCCTTTAAAAGCTTCAATGACTTGGAAATGGCATTTATAAAACATTACCAACTCCCGATTCGATACTACCACCCATATTTTTTTATCATATACATGAGTGGTGACAAAGGCATAAGATGATCAATACCCAAATCCCAGATAATCTCTTGATGGAGTGGTTCACCAAATCCCTCCTTCCAACCATTGCAAAGGATGTAGCTATGGTCGGGGAAGCTATAGATCAAAAATACATTAATCTTTCCCAACACTTAGATTTGATATAATCTTATTCAGGTACTCTTTATTCTATTATCCAACATGCTCCTAGGTCATCCAAAGATCCTAAGAATCCAAACCCAAGACCCCATGTTGATGTCGTGGTTCATTATGTTTCCCATGCTTATGTGAACTAGTTAGCTAACCAGATGGGTCACATGTCTATTTCATCACACCCGTCAAATTTTGGTTCTAATTCTCAAACAACCATGGTCCCTACTCATACCTCCAAGGTGAATTTGGTGCAATCCATGCACGTAATGTCCCCAACTAGGCTAGGTGGAAATATTATTCTTAATATCCAAAAATTGATATTTATGTTTGTTTAAATCTGTCAAATACTTTGCGTTAAGGTTGTTTTTAACTCTTACAAACAATTTGTTCATATAGGAATATCATGAAATATATTGCATGCATCCATTAAATAGAAAATAGAGAAGATAACCATGGCATATTATTATGGTGTGGAAACCCCCAAAATCCCAACAATACAAAGATATATAATGGTTGTAATAACTATTACGCAATAATCCTAAACAATCAAGTCTAACGGCTCCCAAGAGGATGCAAATTTTACTAACAAAAACAATATAAATAAACATGGAATGATGTCAATCAATGGTGTCCACTACTCCAAGGCTCTCCAATCCTTACAATTATCTTCTCCAATAATTTATTCTCTACAAGTGGCACTCCAATCCCTCCTATAACCGTCATGCACTAGATCCAAGACGACATATTGCAACCCTGATTCCATAGTTTCTTGTGGGAAAACTATTGGATGTTTAGTGGGGCCTCGTGGGACACCTTGTACTCAACCTACAGGGATGCCCACAACCACATTTTCACTAGAACCCTTCTGACACCTGCAAAATTATGGATTGACCACTTCTGGAAAATCTTTGCAAACTACCTACTCAAACCTCCAACTAAATATGAAACTTAACTCAAGCTCTAATGTAAATCCTAGGTGGAATCCCCTCTTGTATATCTACGGTGGATACTGAACCACCAAAACTAAACTGCAGTAGTGGAAGGGTTTTTCTAAACCCCAACGAAGCAATGGCTCCAAAAGCACTCCAAAATGACAGATCAAATCATAATGCAAAAGAGAATGATTACCACTCTATTTATCCTTTCTCTGGGACTTATAGATCTTTCCCCTTTTTGACCAAATAAAACCCTCACTTTTTTTTCCCTCCAACTTCATTTAGATATAATTATTTATTTTTATTTAATGTCATTTTAGGATTTGTCATTATTTTAACCTGGTGACACCAAAGATACTCCTTGAATCCCTTATCCTTGCTGACTATATCCTACAGGATTCATATAGGATATTAATTCATCCTCCATCATGATCAATTGTAAGGGAACATTGTAGTCCTCCATTCCCAAGATTTCTCTTCCTCACACAATTCTAGATCATGATGTCATAATATTTGTTCTCCTTCCCAAGTCACATCCTTTATGGTTAATCCTATCCATAATAACAAGTACTCTCAAATGACTCTTCTTATCAACCTACACTCCCTGACATAAACAATCCTCTGGGGATCTAGAACCAACTACCCTTCCTCATATAATGGAGGATTTTTTTCCGAAGTGGTCATGTGATGTCCCAATGCCTTATTGAGGCAGGATACATGGAAAGTGTTGTGGATCCTATTACCCTCTTGTAGCTCCAGCTTGTATGATACCTCCCCAACTCTCCTGATAACTCTATAGGGACCACAAAAGTGAGGCTTCCTCTTCTTTGCACCACTCTTCTTCAACAATGATTTTTTGGAAGGCCACAACCTAAGAAAGACTAGGTCCCCAGCCTCGAATTTTTTTTCCACCCTGTGCCTATCTGTATACACCGTTTTTTTATTTTCAGCGGCTTGCAAATTCTCCTTTAGGATTCTCAATATGTCCTGGTTTTTGTGTAACCAATATTTTTTGTTGGGATCTCTTCTCTCTCCAAACACCAAATCCACAATGGATGGGGCATCATAGCCATATAATCAACTGAATGAGCTCATCCCGATGGACATGTGATGAGTGGTATTGTAACAATTCTCCTCAAGATGAAACCACTTTATCCATGCCCGTTGTTTCTCTGACACATAGTTCTTCAGGTACCCCTTAATCCAGTTTTTTACAATTTTGGTCTGCTTGTCTATCTGGGGATGGTAGAAAGTACTAGGTTTCAACTCTGTCCCAGATAAATTGAATAGATACTACAAAAACACGATGATAAACCTACTATCTCGATCACTAACTATGTTCCTTGGAATACCATGTAGTCTGAATACCTCCTTGATGAATATATCTACTACCTGAGATGCGATGTACTCTAAAATAATTATGAATAAGTGTACACATTTAGTAATCTGTCCACTACCATGTAGATACAGTCCCTATCGTTCACCTTTGGAACCCCTGTAATGAATTCAATGGAAATTCTATCCCACTTCCGCTCTAGAATTGGCAATGGTTGAGGCAGTCCCACAGGATGTGTAATTATGACGTGTTTTATTTGCAAGTCAGGTACTCCTTCACATGATAATGTACATCCTCCTTGAGAGCCTTCTAGGATAATATCTCCCTCACCCACCTACAGGTCTTCATATACCCCTCGTGCCTTGCTAGTGGTGCGTCATCTGATGCCCTCAAAATATTATCCTTTAGTTTGGTCTTAGGGACAAGATATATCTTGTATTTCTAATAGATGATGTCATCCATTACCCTGTACCTTTCATCCTGAATGCTTCCCTCCATCATCTCACAATATAAGGCATTCTTGGAGTATTCCCCCAACATAATGGAATTCCAGTGTCCTGATATCTCTTACATGAAAACCATTGAATGTCTCTTGAATAAGGAATCAACAACTATGTTATTCTTTCGCTTTACATAATCAATGTCAAAATCATATTCTTGCACCTTTTTCACACATTTCTGTTACCTATCATTTAGGTACCACTACTCTAATAAATATCTTAAGATATTGTTGTTGATCCTAACCACAAAGCATCCTCCTACCAATTAATGTTTGAAATTGGTCAATGCATACATGATGACCAACATATCCTCATCATATATCTGATAGAGATTTTCTATCTCTATTGGATTTATTCTCTTGAAAGATATTGTGTGTTGGTTATGTATCAGTATTTCCCTTATCCCCTCACCATATGAGTCACACTCTAAGACAAAAGGCTGCAAGAAATCAGGAAGTGCTAATACTGGGAAATTTATCATCACCTTCTTCATTCAATCGAATGCTACCTATGCATCCTATGGCCATCAAAATACCTCCTTCTTGTTGAGTTATATCAATGGTGCATCCAATTGTGAAAATCCTTTCACAAAAATCCTGTAATAGCTACATATCTTGAAGAATCCTCAGATATCAATGAGTGATCTGAGGGTGGGCCAATCTAAGATTTTCTAGATCTTCTCCTAATGCACCTTTACTCCATTAACACCAATCATGTGCCCCAGATAGAGGCTCTCTGTCAAAACAAACTTTCACTTTTCCTCCCTAGAAAAAATCGATTGCTCCTCCATAATGGTGACAATATTGTCCACATGCTTCAAATGTTCCTCCCATGCCCTGATGTAGATTAGAAGATTGTCAAAGAAAACTAGTAAAAAATTCTTCAATTGTTTGTTGAATATATGGTCCATGCATGACTGAAATGTGGTTGGTCCATTAGTATATATGAATGGCATGGATAGAAACTCATAGTGCCCATAGTGACACTTGAATGTTGTTTTATGGATATCCTCCTCTCTGACCTGAATTTGGTGGTATCCTGATCACTGATCAACCTTTGAGAAGTACACTGCCCCATGTAAATTGTTTATAAACTCATCAATCTTGGGTATTGGGTATAAGTTTTTGATGGTATTCTTGTTCAGTTCCCTATATTCTACACACATCCTCATAGTTCCTTACTTCTTCATCAGTAGTAAAATTGACTAAGCGAAGGGAGAACTAGTCCTGATTTCCATCTCCAACAATTCCTTTATGGCCTTCTATATTTCCTCCTTGAATCTCTTCATATTCCTGTAGGGTGTGGTGATCATGGGATTCGATCCGTATTATATCTAAATGAAATTCTAAAATCCTCTGTCAGGTAGTCTTTCTATTGGAAATGGTTTAAACATTCTTTAATGCTTTCCAAGAAATGCATGAATATTTGTAGGATAATGTTGGCAATAATGTGATGGCTTCTCCATGGTGATTAAGAACTCTCCTACAAGACACATATCTGTGTCTAAAAATTGCCTTCGTGCATTGGTTAGAAATTATCTTGGGGAAACCGATTGACATACCTCTTAGGAGGACTCACTATCCACCCTTGTATTATAACTCCATCCTCATGTTGTGATAGTTCATGCGGAAATATCCAAAATAATACAACTACTAAACTCTTAGCACCACATGAGTATCCACTAAATCTACGACATATAAATCATCTGTCAACATATAGTTTCCCAATGTTACATCCAATCCCCTAATCCTATGAGTACATGCCATATTGTACCCATCTTCTACAACCAGACTGAATCCCTAAAAGTCCTCTACATGGATTTGTCTCCTAGTGACCAATGCAACATCAATGAAATTATGGGTGGACCCACCATCATTCAGTCTTGTAACCCTCTGTCCATAAAAAATACCTCTAAACCTAAAAGTGTAATATTTGGGAACTCATGAAAGAGTGCAATATTTATTACCTTGATGTTATTATGCAATGGTGCATACTCTGTAGCCTTGAGGTGTGATGGCTCACCATTGTTATTTCCAATTCCATCATCCTCATCATCAGAAACAACCTGAATATAATCGAATTTACCTTTTCCCATACATCGATGACCTAGTTCCCATGAATCTTTGCAAATGTAGAAAATATTATTCCTCCTTATATCTCTCTAAGTTTCCTCATCCAACGTGTCCTTCCTTGTCCATTTATTCTGGGGAGGTTTTGACAACTAAACCTTTTATGGGATACATTTCTTTGATGATGTCTTCTTGGGGACTATGTTTTCCATATCCTGGGTCTTCATGATAGATTCATGGAGTGTGTTTTTCCTGAAATCCTTTACAAAACTTCTTAAGGTTTCATTCAAGACCTCTGTGAAAATCATCACCAATATATTCTTAAGAACATCAGTCACCATGAATACCATCCATTGGAACTATGTGACATAGGTATATGGTGTACATTTCTTCCTCGGTTGTGCCAAATGCATGAAGTGGATCTCAGGGTCCTTCCTATCAAACCTTTCCATCATCCTCTGAGTGAAATCTTCATATGATGTGATGTTGGCATGCCCCAATGTTAGTATCCCATCGTATCACCACTCATGAGCCTTTCGATCCAAGTGTGGGGTGGAAAAATTGGTTACATCTAAATCTAACATTATGTTAAGATGAAAATAAGTGTCCAACTTATGTACCCATGCTCGAGCTATGAACCTATAAGATCCGTCAAAATATGGGATAGTCATCTTCCCTAATTTGCGCAGAATATCAAAATTTTGTTGATTCTATCCCACCCTGGGTTTGTTCCTCATCCTGAGGTTGTAGTATTCATTGTAATACATGGATTCTTGGGCTCCTTCTTCCAACAACTAATGCTCCCTATAGTATAATTTCATTTCTTCTACCCCCTGTTGTTTTGGTTCTCCTATAGGCTTCTCCTCAAGGAATGGTCGAAATAATGGTCTGGGTACCTTTCTTCTACTTTCCCGGAAGACACTCTATGTCGACACATAAGTATTAGTATATTCTAGAGTCCTACCACCTCTATGGTTAGTCTCTACATGTTCCCACTGGTACCTCCATGGTTTTGGTTTTCTTGATTGCTAGAAAAGAACTATGTTAGGATTTGTGTTAATTGTTGTTTTCCATTATCTACACTTTCCAATAGTTGTATGACGATATCTTCAAGATGATCCCCCTTAACTCCTTATTATTATACCTCTCTTGACATTGATCTTGGTGTGGGTTGTTTCCCTCATGCTTTGGTTTTCCTTGGCATCAATGCCTCAAGAAATAACAGTCTGATAAGATCACTAGCTTTGATACCACTGTAATGTCCCCAACTAGGCTAGGTGGAAATATTATTCTTATTATCCAAAAAACAATGTTTTGCCTTGTGTAAATATGTCAAATACTTTTCATTAAGGTTGTTTTCAACTTCTTACAACCAGTTTTCTCATATAGTAATATTGTCAAATATATTGCATGCATCCATTACACATAAAATAGAGCATATAACCATGGAATCTTATTATGGTGTGGAAACCCCCAAAATCCCAAAAACACAAATATATCTAATGGTTATAATAGCAACTACACGATACTCCTAAACACATAGGTCTAATGGCTTCCAAGAATCTGCAAAATTTACGAAGAAAAACAATACAAAGAAACCAAGAATGATGCCAATCAATGGTGTCCACTGCTCCACGTCTCTCCAATCCCTACAATTCTCTTATCAAATAATGTCTACTCTACAAGAGACCCTCCAATCCCTACTGTAACCCTCACTAACTCAATCTAAGATGACCTGCTAGAACCCATATCATAGAGGTCCTCACGAAACAACTACTCAATGTCTAGTGGGGCCTCGTGAGATACCTTGTACTCAACCCACAAGGATTCCCTCAACCATGATTTCAACAGAACCCTTATGACACCTGCAAAATTATGGATCGACCTCTTCTAGAAAATCTCCACAAACGCCCTGCACAAAGCTCTAACTGACTATGAACCAATACTGAAGCTCTAATGGAAATACTACGTGGACTCCCCTCTTGGCTAGGTAGGGTGGATATTGCACCACCAAAACTAAATTACAGTAGTGGAAGGGTTTTGGTAAACCCAAACAAAAAAATGGCACCAAGAGCACTCCAAAATGAGAGATAAAATCATACTACCAAAGAGAAGGGTTACCCGTCTATTAATCCTTTCTCGGGACCTTCTAGATCTTTCCCCTTTTTGACCAAATCAAACCCTCTCTTTATTTTCCCTCCTATTTCATATAAATATAATTATTTAATTTTATTTAATTTCACTTTAGGATTTCTCATTCTTTTAACTTAGTGACACCAAATATCCTCCTTGACTCCCTCTTCCTTGTTAACTATAGCCTACGATATTCGTATAGGCTATTAAGTCATCCTCTGCCATGATAAATTGGAAGGGGACATTATAATGCAACCGAAGAGTCATCAACAACTTGGAGGAAAGAAGAAGAAGAAAAATAAGAAAATTTCCAATACTGAAAAATGACTGCTCCCACCCAAAACAATCAGGAGGGAAGCAAAAAAAACAAAAACAAGAGTCGGTTCCCTTACACGATTTGTGAGAAGGAACACCCCACTCATAAGTGTCCCAGGAAGATGATATCCATCAATATTTGTCACATCAAAAGGATACCTATCCCCTTGTTGTAGGGGCTAGTAGACCCTATTGACTAGACCCGACGGTCGAATTAGAACTTGTCATTCAACTAACATAGTTAGAAGTAGAAGTTGGTTAGAGTCTCTACTAATCGTCTGATCCAGGAAGTTAAGTAGTTACAACTTCTTGATAGAGGTATAAATAAATAAGAAAATGAAGGCTCAGATATCTTCATGTGAGATGTTATATGTAATTGTGTTGTACTGTTTATCATATAATAAAATAATTGTTCTTTGGGCTCTCACTATTTTTGTATGTCTCTATATATGTCTATGTGTATGCATTTATATCTATGATGGCTATGTAAGGTTCTATTGGTAACACTCCCTACTTTTCCCTATATTATAACAATGGTTTCGTTTCCAGTAGTACTGAACTTGGTTATGTAGAAGTATACATAAATTCTAACTCAATGAGACATACGTGAGTGGTGGGAGCACAAAATCGAGAACTACATCATAAAATACACAAGAAGCAACAACCTCCCACTAGATGAAGCAAGGTTGCAGTTATTTTTAGAGACACACGAAAGATTCCATGAAGTTATCCTAGAAGCATTGTTTTAGCACATTAATAGATCATGTGATGCATAAATTGACACCCGACGAGGAGTTATCCCTGAAGTTGGCGAACGGAGGAAGAAAAAACTTGCATGCCTGGCTTGAAATAGTTATTAAACATTATATTTCAGAACAAGCCATCAAATATCAAACGTCCCTAGAAAAAATAAAGGATAAATTCTACACCAAATTGCACGACGAAGTTTTCTTCACGGTTCCAAAAATTATTCATAAATTTACTCTCAAAAAAGGATTCAGTGATATGATCGAATACCGACCAAGATTAGGCACATCATTACCAAATAACAACTTCCAATAAAGAGACGAAAAGTGGGAATCATTTCTTGACGCAAAGTGAAAAGATACAAGAGAAGCTTGGGATTACCTCTTGAAGAAATAAATATGGCCAACACTCCCGGCTTAGAGTAAGTCGAGTCGGCATGGGGGGTCAGTTGAGATTGTAAGATGCCATAAAAAAAGAAGTAGTGTTTCCCAAGCCTAAATTTCATCAAGAGGGAAGAAATACCATAAGCAATCTGAGGAAATACAAAAAATAGAATGGGATAAAACACAATAGAAAAGAGAACTTTATAACTAGTGGAACAAAAAAAAATTGAATAAAAATATGTCAAGGGAGAGACATCCTATCAGATTGTGTGATCAGTCTGAGTGAGACATATATCTACCAGAGTTAGAAACAACAGTAGCCACGGTGACACCCGACAGATGTAGCAACCCACAACTGAACATCCATTAATCTGTTGACGAACTAGAAACTATGGATTACGAAGAATATGGATCAAATTTACGTATGTCTCCCACACTAGAAACCAGTCCAAGGATAAGAGAATTTCTCCAACAAAGGCTACAGATTGACGACCAATCGACAAGATTATGGTACAAAATGGACGACCTAGGAAACCTACAAGATGCATTGATTTTCAAGCCTAAAATAAATGAACTCGAAAATATGATTATCCAAATTAAGGACCTCACTAAATTGACACCCCTACAACATCTAATCTTGAGAGAATAAATTAACTATAGTTTGGAATCGATCGAGCTCGTTCAAAGTCAGAAATAAAGAATAGTTTTCTAACATTCTTTAAAATCAAGGACATCACACATTTAGCAGCTCAAAAGTTAAAAGAAATCAAGAAAAGACTAGGAGAGTCGGTAATAAAATATGACAAGAGATTCAAATATCTCCTTATTCAAATACCGATGACGATCGATCAAAACCTGCTAGTCCAGTGGTATGTAGCTGGGCTACTTCCAAGAATATGATCACCACTATGATTATAAGTTATAACCAACTTTGAAGACACACTACAAAAGGTATAATGAGTCGATTCATATGATGATATCCCTTCAACTTCCTCGAAAATGGAGAGACTTGAGGAAAACATAGAACATTTGCAAAAAACTATCAAAAATATATCTATACGATGCAATGAAATATGGTGCACCACTTGCACCGGGGATGGACAAACAAAGGACAATTTTACCCTAAACGAGTGCACACAAATAGTATACATCCACCAAGTACAAGCCCAAAAATACTACAACATATGTGAATTCCTAACTGATCATAGTATAGAAGATTGTCCACACAATTTAAAAAACACGAAGTAATTCCACATTTGTGAAGCTTCCAATAATTGAACTTCATAATTCCATCTAAATGATAGAAATCAGAATAATATACGAACAATATACCACACAGAAACCACAAAATAAGAAAAAAAATATGGTCGAAGAGATGATTATTTCGGTGATCGTGGTCATGGTCTAAGAGGCCAATGTGGATTTGGTGGTCTAGGTCGAGGTCGTGGATGACCATATTGTGCTAATTACTAGAAAAATGATCACAAAAACACAGAGTGTCCTATAAAATACAAAATTGATCTGAAGTTTTGCAACATATGCAGCATTGGAGATCACTTTCTAAAGTACTTCCTGATAGTACTCGACAAAATTATACCAAGAAAAATTGTAAATCTACTACAGGTAGTATCCAAAGAAGAGGTGAGGAACTCCAAAAAATTACATATTGTTACATGGTCGGGTGCATGACGTCACATCCATACTCCACCACAAAATTACCAAACAAAGAAGGCTAACAACTTCCCTAACCTAGATAAAGAAGAGAAAATAATGAGAGAAGCTCTTAAATTCTTCAGGAATTCCATAGAAGATCAACGAAATCCAAGAAGTCGAAATGAAGACACCATCCAAGATTTTTTGCAACTATTCAAAGAGAAACAATCGATAGGTAGGATTTTGTACCTACTCAACATACTGTGAGAATACAAATATGGTCAAAAACTGACCAAGGATGAAAATTACCTCTCTTATAACAGCAAAGATTATGATCCATGAATCGATTTGGAGATCTGGGGAATGATGGGCAATCAGGTGGTCATCAAGTTTGGTTCGCAAGTCAATATTTTACCATGAGAAACATGGGTATGCATGGTGTTATCACTAAAAAATCGCCAACAACATTGCACCCAATGGTTGAAGAAAGACATCAATGCCAACAACAATTAGTCCACCTACAACACCAAAATCCATTAAAAGGAAAAAACCTGTATACTTGATTTAAAAATTAAAGTGCGCAAATTCACCAAAGGGAGCACATGCATAGTGCGTAGAATGTGAAGGATAACACAGGCCTCAGTGCACTGTGCGCAAGATGTGTGACTGTCTATGATAAAATCCATGCACTTCTATGAACGACACATTTATGAATATTGTCTGCCTCTCAACCGCTTCTAGTCTGACGCCCAACATGATTTGACACTCATATCTAAGTGAAATCTAGCTTGGAGGATGGTCAAGGGCTACGAAGTTCCCTAAAATGTCCCGTATTCACACTATGAACCAATTATATATTTCGATGAATGGTATCTATAAATATGTGCCATGGGTGTGCTAGAAAAATAAGAAATTCAAGGTATTGTTATGCTGCAAGAATTCTTCTTTGAGAATCCTCTTTTCTCTTTGAATCATTCAAGCACTATAGAAAGGGTCATTCCACTCACCTCTTGATGGAATTAGCATTGTATTTCTTCACCATTATCATTTTCCATTTGCATGAAGATAATATCTCTCTATTAGGTAACTCAAGAGTCCTCCCAAGGAGGAAAAGGGGATTCATAAGTCCCTACCTTTCTCTACGGTGTTTAGCCTATCAATATATTGATCCATTGGTAGCTATATATTGGTCATTTTTTTCCTTTCATGATTCTAGTTCTTGCAAGATTCTCTAACATCTATTTCTTAGTTGTTTTTAGTTTTATTTCTTCGTTTCATGTGTATTTGGTTATCTAATAAACTCATGAACTTTTTTCTTGTTTAGATGACTTAACTAAGCATGCAAGTGTTGTGTTGTTTCTCACCCATGTGACAAAACCAACACAACAGATTGACCACCATACTGGGGATCGGTATCAAATTCCTCCCTATTGAAGTCTTAAAGGAACTTATTTTTGGTTGTTTTGATATCCAGGTACCAAAACTGGCCTAGTCCAACCTTCCAAAGTCAAAATTTAGAACCAAGGCAAGAGTATTTCACTTGGAAATTTATTTCCTGATGCATGATAGGAAGTGCACGGCTTTCAAGGCCCACAGACCTGCACTTTTCATGTGACAGACTATATTCCTCATGACACTCTATGTACTTTGTTCCCTCTATGCGCCTGTGAGAACTGTAGCCCGCGAATAAGTTCATTTTTTTCAAATTGTAAGTGTTTTTGTGAATGGTTTGAGGGCCCATTTCCTTCAGATTTTAATTTCCTGCACTTTGTAAAGCAACTACACTTCACTTAGATTCTTTTCTCACAAGAAAAGGTTACCTAACAAAATCAAAAAGGGGTAAAAAGAATCACTATTCTTCTCTTTTTCTTTGTTGCCACATGGATAACTCATTTGGCATTTAAAATTTTGAGTTGAAGTTTTTTTTTTTTCAAACACAATCAATTAATTTGTGACTAGAAATCAATTTTAAACCTCAAGTATGCTCTTCCCCTACACCGTAGTGTGACCTTGGGAATCAGAAAAAGTACTTCAAAGGACATTTCATCTCCCTTAACAAATTATTAGGAGAGGACAAAGCCCCCCTAGGGTTCCTCTTAGTTTTGGAAATCATCTTAAATATTTGTAAGGGGCCATACATGCTTACATGTTTGCAATCTTAGGATAGTTTCTAAAATATTTCTTACTTTAGACAACACTCTAGGAAAGTTTAAAAGATCAAGTAATGGGCCCATACATGCCCACATGTCTACAATTATAGGATAGTTTCAAAATATTTCTTAGTATAGAAAACATGTTAGGGATTTTAAAGGATTTGTAAGGACCCATATGTCCACATTGCTAGTTCTTTAGGGCTTTAAATATTTCACAAGGTTGTACCAAAGAAACATAGTAAGATAGGTAAGAATATTTGTAATACCACAGGAAGTCCACGTGTTGCAATCTCACACTTAACTTATTAAAAATCTTTGCACACAAATCCACTCCTCACACACATAATTTCTATTAGAATAGTGAAGGTCAAAGTAGGTTTTCTTCAAAAGGAATTCTGAAATATCCGACTACTTCTTTCGAAATTATCCACACCAATTTAATTCAAATGAGGTTGCTCCATGACTCCAATCTCTTAGACCACCACATCTAAAATTGTTCTAAGAAAATACTAAGTTTTCCTCCACAGGAGGTGCAAAAAGATTTTTTTTAGTCTAGGTAGGATCTTCGGGGCAGGCATCCAAATAACCCCCTGTTATCAGGTTCTTACATTTTGAAACAATAGAAGTTGAGAATATGGATCTTTCAAATCCACCAAGTCAAGTGTTCCTATACCATAAGGCAGGGATATACCCATGAAGGGTCGAAGGCCGATGTCTGGTTGTTTTGCGCATCCCTCCTTGAGTCACCCAACTCTTGTGAGGGCATCCAACTAGTGACCCATTTCTTAGGCCGAAAATCTAAATTCTGCACTTCGACCGAGGCACTTAGTGGCCAAACATAGGATATCTACCCAGGTGTCATTTGTGGGATGGAATCACACCTTGATCATATTTTGTGTGGCTATTGGGAAATATTGCCATCTCTTTCGGGATATGCACCTTCTACCCCTCATTATAACTATTTAATTCAACCTTCACTAGTTCGTCTTCCGGTGACTTCAGACCCCACTCTTGAGTGTTATTGGACGACCCAGTGATAAATTGAGAGGAAGAACGATAGGTATTTTAGGACACGAGCATTTTTTTATGGTTTCCCCATGCACACAAAATCCACCTATCCACATGCTTCTTTATTTATAGTTGATTTATGTGTGATTTTTAATTGATTACATGCAATTGTGAGTTATACTATTTTGTGAAGGCCAAAAACTGTTATTTATTTATTTTTCTCTTGTCACCATTTCCACACATTCACTTTTCTATTCGGAACCATAGGGGAACCACATAATCCTCATCATTCTAGACACTTGCTGAATATCCCTCCTATTCTAGGAGGAGTCCCTAGTCTCGCCAACTCACCACTGGAACCATCTCAGACCCCTATGAGTGCTACTATTTTGGGATCAGCTTTTCTTGGTTCCACCTTGCTTGGGTAAAATACCCAAGGTCATTCATCTATTATTTCTCCTTCACAAGGAGGCGTGGGTCAAACTTCTTCTCTAGGAAGAAGTACAAACCCACCAAATACTTCTCAAGTGATAGGTCCATTACCTACACATACAATGGTTGGAACTAATCCTCTGCCAAATATCCCTATGCCATACTTGGCATCCCTCAACATTCCTGATTTAAACAAACTTACGAATGATCCCAATTTTCATGACACCACTTGGCCCAATATGCCTACAAAACTACCTTTAGATATTCCAAACTTTTAAGGAAAATCGGGGGACTATCCCGCCAACCATGTTATGACCTTCCACTTATGGTTCTCATTGAACAAGATCATGGATGATTCTATCCGCTTAAGTTTATTCAAAATAATTCTTACTAGTTCATCAACTAAATGTTATGTGGATGAAAAATTAGGGTCTCATGTGACTTTTGAATCATTGGCCAAGGCCTTTTTGTCCTTTTTCCAATTACCATATCATCATGATATTGGATTAGATATTCTCTCTGAGTTCAAACAAACCACTTCTATCCATATAGTCTACCACATCCATGAGTGGCAAAGGCGATGTAGTTTGTGTAAAGAATAAACCACCAAAGAACAATGTCTTGATTGGTTTCTCAAATCACTTGTCTTTGTTATTGCCAAAGAAGTATCATCCACTTTTCCTCAATCAAAAGAGGAATCCATCAGTAAGGCCCAACAATTTGACCTCATATATGCTCAGTCAGGTTACTTGTACACAGTATTTCCTGACACACCTAGAACCATACCATTTGGCCAAGACAAATCTGGTATGTCCCACGTTGCGGATGGGTTAATTGGTTATATGACACACCGCAACCCTTACAACCACCCATCACCCACTTATGGTGAAAATCATTATCTGAAACCATATGGAGGGACGTCTTATTACCCTTACCCCCACTTACCAATAGTCATATCTTGTTATTCTCCCTCAACCATTGGGGGGACCCCAACTGGTAGCTCAAATGCATTCGGTTTCTCAACCAAGTATGAGTTCACCCTCAACCCCCACATATAAGCCCAAAAGTAGTGGAAGTAATTCAAATTCCTATACACCATATGGATCGTCTCCATAAAAAAATCCATACTTTCCATTCCTTGGTCCCCCCCAACCAGTTGCGCCTCCACCAAGACAACCACATGCTGACATTAATTTTTTTCAACCCTCTCCCATTCAACAGGTTCACACTTTCAAAAAGTTGAACATGGAAAATTCGGCCCATCAACTGAATAATTCCAAGAAGAAAGAAAAAAAATGAAACAATAACAACCTGGCACCAGGAGGAAATAATCCTCAACAAAATTTTCCTGCTGGGGGCAATTAGAATCCAAGCAACCAGAAGCCCCAAGGGGGAAACAATAACAATCAACCAGGACAAGGGAATAACAATAACCTCACAACTAACTTCCCTTGCGCTCTATGTGGTGAGTATGGACATTATACTCACCATTGCTGCCAAATTTCCTATTACAAATAGATGAATGAATCCATGAACACACAACACCCTCCGACACCACCTACCCCCCAACAGGCCCCACAAAATTATTTGAATCCACCACCTCCAGTTGTTTTTCAAAACCCCATTCCACACCAAGGTGGATGAATACCCAAAAAGAGGTAAATTCTTCTCCACCATAAATGGGGCAATATCAAAACCCAAGTCCCAATCAACCTGGAAATCTGGTCGATCGCAATATCCTCCTTACCAATGAAGAATAGATTCTTTTGAAAACACATAGTCACCAATATGTCCTACCTCCTGACTCTACCCCAACCACCTCAGAAGCAATTCCGACTACAGCCGAAAAACCATTGACGATTCCCCGCCCTAACATTGAACCAAACTCTTATGTACTCTACATGCCTTTACGATGGAATGTACATAACCCTCATGCTAGGGAAACCCATAATTATAGCATGGTTGATGACTTAGCATAGTCTCCTGCAACCATGTCTATATTAGAGGTCCTCCAAGACTATAAATATTAGCATAAATCCTTACTTTTCGCCTTGGGGAAAGTCGACCAAGCTGATACTTGAATCATCACCTTCGATATAGATAGTGGAGAGCCATGCCTCCCCACCCTGGTAGCGTTTCAGATACTAGTTAAGATATGTAACATCACAATTCATCAGTTCATCATCGTTGAAGGTGCATCGACATACATCATGTCCAAAGTAGTATGGAAAAAACTCGGCTCACCTGATCTAGTACCATCTACCATCACCTTGAGAGATTATCATGGTCGACCATCATTCCCTGAAGGGATCTTCCAAAATGTCCCTATATAACTTGGGGGAAAAACCATCCTGATTGACATTGAAGTTATCGACACCCCAATTGATTGCAATATCTTGTTCGGACATAGCTACATGTATTCTATGAAGGTGGTAGCCTCTTTGGTGTTTCATATGAGGATTTTCCACCACAACGGGAAAATCATCACCATTGAGAAACATACACATTATGAGCCTAATCATTCTACAAACATTGATAACATTCTCCTCCTTGTCCACACTGGCTCAGATGCATTTTTGGTCATCGACATTGGTCCTAGAGTATTCAAGTACCCAAACTTGTTGGGGGCGTATCATAGAAAAACACCTATCCTACACCCTTATACTTCAACACAAGTCTGTATAGTGTCCTCTAATGGAACAAATATCGAAGAAAATACTCCTCACACAGAGGCCCCTCCCCACATAAAAATTACACCAATTGAAGAACTGTTACGTAAGGAGTTACCAGAGAACCCCACTGCACCACTTGTCCTAGATTTCCCCTCCCTTTAATGGAAAATCCCGGTTTGGGAGACATTCCCCCAAGACATTACCCAAATCCCCTTTTTCTACCCCGCACCTGGAATCTAAGCATTCCAGGTAGTTGCTACTCTCACCATTACCAACATCATTCTTTCCATCCCTGTATGGTATTTTCATGCACCCACTATAGTTCCTACACCATCTATCCCTCCTCAGACATAGGGATTACCAAAGTAGATCCCAGTATAGGCTCCTGCCACATCACCCCCACCCCCAACTAGCAGCCACACCACCACCACTCGGGGTAGATGAAGGAAGAGCAAGACCATAGCTCTGCTTCCTCCCCAAGCTCAACCTCCTTTCACACTATGAAAAGAGAAGGACACTCCAGTAATATATGTCCTACTCTTCTCGAGTTACGCAATCTTATCCATCTCCCTAAAGAAACCCCATTTCTCGCTACTCCACCAAGTACATCCACTACTACTACGGAGTCCTCAACCACACACAAGAAAGAGATATGGACAATTTTTTTGTGCGCCATATATTCATAATATGGCCATTACACTCACCATTTCCCAGATCTACCTCAATTCCTCTAGACATCAGTCGCAGTACGTCATACATCTCGACCAAATCCCTCTTAGTCACTCCCTACTTAGGCTCACATTACTGACATTTGTTATATTTCATCCTTAGTCCCTGAGAAAACGAGGTACCATCCAAAATATCATGACATTTGATTCATGTCAAGCAAGAAATCACACCTCGTATATGATAATCCTTCTACGTCCTCACCATTGGAGGACAATACCTCTTACCTCTTAACAGTTTCCCCTACCACCTCCTAGGATCCCCTGTATTCTCTCATTTTCCACTGCGATGAAGATATCTTGGAGGAACTGACTACCCATGTTTTCCCTTGTAATGTTCTCCATCATCAAGCATGTTTGTAACATCCCGCTCTAGCGCACTGACAAAACTTATTCTTTGAGGACACTTGCTCACAAGTGATCTGGATTTTTATGATGATGAACCACTTAACCTTGATGATGATGCGTCATGATTGATGACAGGATGTTTTACTATTGCTA
>ML780123.1:176743-292954 GCA_009831015.1 Picea engelmannii | reverse complement strand
AGCTGTGTTGGAGTGGTAGCTCAGTCGTGGAGGCGAGCTGAGATGCTAGTCTATCTCTGGTTCTTGTGTGGCCCCTTTGCAGCTCGGGGGGCTAAGGGGGAAGCAGAGTACCCCTAGCGTTTGGCTGGGAGGTACCGGTGAGCATTCTACGGTCGGCAAGCAAGACGCGGCACGGAGCGCGGGGCATGGCACAGAGTGCGGGACGTCTTCCAACGCGGCGTAAGGCAAAGGTACGATTTTAATTGGTAAAGTAGAAAGCGTTTTATATTCGGCAAATTATTGTTATGGGTGATAATATGATGAGATTGGTTGTCATTATAGTTTGCAATTTCGTTCCGCAATGGTATTGTAGAGTTTGTTTATATTTGATCATGTGTCACTTTAGTTATGATGTCATGTGTTTTTGCATTGATATGAATTAGGTGATGTTGTTAATTTCTTATTTGTTAAAAAAATGAAAAAAATAAATAAAAAAAATTCCTATTGTACTTCTCTATTCAAAGACATAACGAAGGGGTCGTTACAATGTTTCCTCTCACAAGAGGTCTTTCATCGACCTGATCGGTATCCCCAAGCTCCCATAATCTTGAAAATCACCTCACAACACTCTCACCAGATCACCAATAGTGTCAGTTCAAATGAGGTGGCATTGTGGGCCCGCCACCCATATATAGTCCCTTTTTCCCAACTTCCACATTATGTTACAGGAGCCTAGAGCCTTTGTTTTTTGATCCATTCACAACCATGAAAATCCAAGTTCAGGTACGCATGATCACTTTCAATGTTATCAAATAGTTGTTATATGTATTTTATCATCAGATATTTTTCAAAGCGGGTATTTGGTTTTCATATGTGCAGGTACTTGTTCAACAAGGTTACATCCTCTTCAAGTACATGTTCGACAGTGGCATGTAGTTACTCCCTCTATTACTAATTTCATATCCTAATCACACCCTCTGAAATTTACCTAGAGTCCCTACACTTAGCTCTGCAGTATATTTACCTCTGCCATATTTTGGTACGATCATCCGATTGCACTTTCCCTCACATGATTTGTCCCATTCATAGTTCCCCTTGGCAACTTGACACTCATGCTGATTTCACCCCCTAGTTTTGGGAGTCCTGATAGTATTTTTCATTTCCAAGAATGAACCCCATACTTATTCTCATCATATTGATAACCTTCCCAATGGACTCCCAGGTCATATCATCTTGGTTCTATTGATTTCATCTCTACAGTTTCATTAGTCCTCCATCTCATCCACAACCAATTTTCCCATTTGCAGATTGTCCTCCATCCATTTACCTGATACAAAAACCCACCCATGGGGCCCCCACCCTCCACCAGTTCTCTTTCACCAACTTGTTCTCTAAACAATCCAAACCATCTTTCATTGGGGCACCCATTTCTGTATCTGTATACTTAACCCAAATTATTCTTTATTTCTTTGGTAATTGTATAAAGCCTTTGTTTCTAGCATACACATAGCTTTTTTGTCGTCATCCTCAATGGCCTTCTTTTACCTAGAAAAACAAACCATGTCACCCTTGGTTGGGGAATCCACCCTTTTTTCATACCAACATCGTTTACAAACCCTAACTATCCCAAGTCCTTGTACCTACGATCTATGAGTTTTCCCACTTTGTTAGCCTCTGGCATGGTTTAACCCTATATCTAGGCATCCCAATGATGCTATATCTAGTTTTATGGTTGCGGCCAATCATCCCTCAACACCCCAACCAAGGGAAGTCTTGAGTCCCACAACATCTTGAATTCATTCATGTTACTTTCCAGTACCTGATATCAGCTATTACTTAGTGTATTTAAATAATCCCTTAGCTTCTTGGTGTTGCGTCTCCCTTCATGTCAACATCAACATAGTTTAGAAGGGTGGCAATATCTTGACTCTCATTACCTTTTCAATGCGGAGTCTCAGACAACACAAAGAGAATCATCATTTATTTTTGATTTCATTGACCCCCGTAATAATCGACTTCAACAAACTCCCATGTTACGGTGGGTCTTACTATGTGACTATTGCATTTATTTCATACCATCCAAAGACCTCTGAACTTGTTACACCATCAATGCATACGAGTCATCAACAATTATTACAGTCATCCTTGACTCACTTCAGAGCCCATTCACCATTCAAAACTGTCATCTGTCATTATCAACCACCCCCAAGGGAGCTACAATTATCTACATCAACATCCATCATCAGTTACAGTCTCACATTTTGGCTTTATAACATGAGCATGGGGCATGCCTGCCTCATTTGTAAACATATTTTATTTTTTCCTAGAGAAAGGTTTGGGTCCCACAATTTTCCCTCTCCCTCTGGTGGATCACTCTTGTAGTTTATGTCTTCACTCTTCCTTACAATAACACTCTCGTCAAAAGAAACATTGATGTATTTCGGCTATAAGTATGCTCCTAACCTCACACATTAGGGGGCATCTATTATCACTGAAAAATCATCTGCAACATTGCACACAATGGTTGAATAAATGCATCAATGCCAACAATAACTAGTCCACCTACAACACAAAAATCCATCAAAAGGTAAAAAACTATATACTTGTTTCAAAAATTAAAGTGTGCAAATTCAGCAAAGGGATCACATGCATAGTGCAAAGGATAACACATGCCTCAGTGTGCACTGTGCACAAGATGTGTGAATATCTACGAGAAAATCCGCACACTTCTATGAACAACACATTTATGAATCTTGTCATCCTCTCAACCAATTCTAGTCTGACCCCCAACACGATTTGAGACTCATATATGAGTGAAATCTAGCTTGGAGGCTACTCAAGGGCTAGGAAGTGCCCTAAAAGGCCTCTTGTTCACACTGTGGAACAATTATATATTGCCATGAATGGATGCTATAAATATGTGTCATGGGTGTGATAGAAAAATAAGAACTTCAAGGTATTGTTATGCTACAAGAATTATTCTTTGAGAATCCTCTTTTCTCTTTGAATCATTCAAGCACTATAGCAAGGGCCATTCCAATCACCTCTTGAGGGAATTGGCATTGTATTTCTTCACCATTGTCATTTTCCATTTGCATGAAGAGAAGAGATCTCTATTAGGGAACTCAAGATCCCTCCCAAGGAGGAAGAGGGGATTCATAATTCTATGCCTTTCTGTATGGTGTTTAGCCTATCAATATATTGATCCATTGGTAGCTATATATTGGTCATTTTCTTCTTTTCATGGTTCTAGTTCTTGCAATATTCTCTAACATTTATTTCTTATTTGTTTTTAGTTTTATTTCTTTGTTTCATGTGTATTTGGTTATCTAATGAAATCACAAACGTTGGTCTTGTTTAGATGACTTAACTAAGCATGCAAGTGTTGTGTTTTTTCTCACCCATGTGAAAAAACTAACACAACAAATGGGCGGACCCAGCCTAGCACTGTAATGTCCCCTCCGTTATGACATCAAGTAAGTGAGTATAGTAGTGGAATTTTTTTTTTTGTTGAAAACAACTTTTAGGACAAGTGAATGCGACAATAATCATCTTTTGATAATACACATTCTATTCTCATTTACATCACAACACGAAAAAAATCCAATTCATCATCACTATAACTAATAGATTATTTTCATCGTGTAAAGATAACAAATATGTCTACCCTCCCAACCTACCTACAAGGTTAGGACCTCTAAGACACATAATCAACACTCGAGTCCAAGATTCATCCAATTGATTTTGACCATTTAATGTCTTAAGATTGGCGACTGTTACGAGGAACATGGAGGTATCTACTCCCATAAAAATACTAGTCTAAAATGTAAATAATTCGTCACAAAAACTCAACCTCTATTACATTCATTAAGGATCAACCCAATAAAGGTAATTTACACAATTCTTTAGAACTTGAATAAAATAACAACTCATTGTGGATCATAATATCATTTAAATTGGCACTGAATCTAACACAACGATACACACAATAATCTCATCGAAATGATAAATTTTATTCAAATTACTCACAAATTATATTAAATTCATATCTCTATGCATAAGGGTCAACAAAAATTATATAGTTTAATAGACGAGTCAAGTTTCTAAATAAATAACAATCACACCAAACGATCACTCTATTGTATCGTTTAAGTTATAGTTTAATTGTTATTGAGTAAAATATAATATTATATCCTCTTATATAGTAAAAGGGTATTTTATAAGTTTAAGTTATTACTTTAACCCTTCTAACAGTTTTCCTAAGAACTTCACCCATTATCCTTTTGAAGGTTTTATGATACACTTATCACCCCAAGAGGTTACACACTATCACTCATAATATAAATGATCTCATTAAAAGCATTATATAACTAATCACTAAACAATACAATTATCATTAAATCATAAACATTCCAAATTCATTACATAAACCAATTTAATTTCTGATCATTCTACTCATTGAAATTAATCCAAGGAAGTATAGTGGCAACGACGTCTTATAACTCACTAAATACAAAATATTTCATTCGAACAAGTAGTGAATTTGGTTTTGATAAAATAGTGAATTCGGTTTTGATAAAATGAGAACTTCTTCAATTTGGCATACAACTAGTGTTCTCTTAACACTTGTAACACCATCCTCAAATGTTGTTTGTGTTCTTCTTTTGACTTGGAATATACAAGGATTTCATCCAAAAATACAATGACAAACTTGTCTAAATATTCTTGGAAAACACTGTTCATTAAGAACATGAAAACAACTGGTGCGTTTGATAGCCCAAATGGTACCACTGTGAACTCATAATGACTGTACCTTGTCCTGAACGCGGTCTTTCTGATGTCTTCATATTTGATCCTTACTTCATGATATCATGACATGAGATCAATCTTTGATAATATCCTCTCATCCTTTAACTAATCAAAGATATCATCGATCCTTGGCAAAGGATACTTGTTCTTTATAGTCACTTTGTTCAATTGTCTGAAGTCAATACACAACCTCAATGTCCCATCTTTATTCTTCACGAATAAGACTGGGGAACCCCAAGGTGACACAATTGGGTGTATATACCCCTTCTTCAGAACTTATTCAAGCTGCATTTGCATTTTAGGAGAGTATCTATACTTATGGTCTCCTTTACAACCCCAACATTGAATGGGTGTCTTCCTTGGACTTTTCCCAGCTACCTCAACCATTCTATGCTCTCTAAAATATGGTTGTCCCTGAGGTCTATTTATGAAAAAGGGTGTCTTGTTCCCCTTTTTCCTATGTTCCCTCTTAAACTTGTTATTGTCTTCCCAGGCCTTATGGAAAGTAGGATTTCCTTTTTTTTTATCATATAAGCATTTTTCTCTCCTTATGGTTTCTTCCAAAGTATTGGGATCATCATATTGGATCTTTTCACTGATGAAATATAAAATCCCACTCAGGTACCTTTGAAGCTTAACTGTCTCATCCTTGATGAAGGAGACATATTTCAAAATCTCTAAAAATATCCTTTCATATTCATCAATAGTCATGCTGCCCAGTTTGAGTTCAAAGAAATCTTTCATCTTTTTGTCGTAATACCTCTTGGTCAAGTATTTCTTCTCAAAATGCTTCTTGAATTCCTTCCAAGTCACATTTTTCTCTCTGATATGCTTCACTTGCACAAGTTGATCCCACCACATGCCCACCACATGGAGTAATTATTCCTTCTTCACGAGAAAAATAGTTATGTAATTGTACGTACTTTCTCATGGCCAACAACCATGTATCAACATCTTCATCCTTCTTGTGTTCACCATCAAAAGTAGCAGCTTTGATCTTATTCATTTCTCCTTTCAATTCATCCACCCCATACCTCCTATTCTTCCTGACAAGGGATGTACTTGAGTTGTTGTGTGTTGTCTTATTGGAATTCCTTTGGTAGTAATGGTGATGTCTACTACCACTCCTTGATCTTCCTTTTTCCTCAGGGGTCCCGTGGATTCCTCATTTGTAGGTTCCACTCTCCTTATCCAACTTATTTTCAATTCTATATAGGATTTTCATTAAATTCATATTGAAATCTTCTTGTTGTTCCTTGGATTTCATAAGCCTCTCATTATCATCCTTGTGGCTCTGGACATCTATCTACAATTTTCTGATGGTCTCAGCCATATTTATGTCTTCCTCTTTTCCTCCTCCATGTCCATTGGAGTTGGTTCCTTCCATACCCAACTGTACATTCAACCCTCTGATTTCATCCTCTTGACTATAGACTATCTATGTATCATCCATCACTTTTCACTCTGGTTGATTCTTATATGACAATTGTTAATTCTGCAAGAATTGGCAACCAATAGAACTTTGTCAGGTTAATTGTTCTTAATAATTTCATGAAAACACGAACCATTCTGATTCATTAATATATATCAGACTTCTTTTCTACTAATTTTATGAGAAATTGACTATTCAAATCCAATTTTTTGGTGAAAAATTATCTTCTACTATTCAAGATCTTTCCAATACCTGCTTCCATGCTCAATTCTAAGTTTTGAGCAAGACATTATGGATACTTGAACAATTGTCTTTTTAGTGATGAAATTCTATACATGGATTCTTCCCACTCAAAGTCGAATTGTCTCTTGGATCCGTGTTGGATCCCTTCTTCGGGTTTACATATATTCCTTACTTCTTTAGGTTTAGATTTGTACAATTAAAAATTTGACGAGCTCCTTCTCTAAGCCCTTTCCTGTTCTTAAAACAAAATTTTGGGTGCTAGCCCCTTTCCTTCAGCCTCGAAATTCATCTGACCATGGGCTGTGACCCAACACTAACAACTAGGTTCTTATCCTTTGCTTTGGTCCTTTGAGGATTTGGAGGATATGCCTCTATTACAATACAATTCCCCCAAACCCCTATTCTTTGAATACTCAGAGGACATATAGATCGACGATCCTTATTCCTTGTTTAAATATATGGTGGGTAGGAGCTATGAGACTCTAGGCTTCAACAGTTTCCAAAGAACTTCTCTAAAAATATCTCAAAGTGTCGACTCACCAAAGATTCTCTCTCTTGCATCCACGTGTCATCTCCCGACCAATGGTCGATATTAACTTTGGCCTTCGAGAGTTCTCTACTCACAACAATTTGCAACTAAATTCCCGTGGAGTACCACTCCTCTGGACTACCGGGTTTGGCACCACGTGTCCTCTGTGATCAATGGTCTATATGGACTTTGGCCTTCGAGCCTCCCGAAGTCCTCAACCTCAACTAATTATGCCTTGATTCATCAGGATCATGTGATATACTTGTTTTTGTCCTCTCCCGGTGAACGGTGAGGATTTACTCTGCTCCTTAGAGATTTGGGGGTTTCTCTTTCCTCTCACTTCATTCCTTCCAAATGCTCCTTAGTATTGCACACTTTGGTGCTACATGGAAGATCCAAAGAAGTAGACACATGGCCCAATATGAGGGTTGACATGTGTCAAGTTCTAACTGGAAAAATCATCATTTCAAAAGAACATAAAAAACTGACACGTGGCACGCATCTTGTGTGTCCACATCATCCCAGGTGATTTCACCAAGCCACATTACTTTGGTGCTTCATGACTTCAGAACTTCGGGACTTTGGGACTCTGGGACTTTGGAGGTTCGAAAGTTCGTCTAATAGTTTTCCCCCAAATGCCGAATTCCCAAACTTCTTAACCTTCTAGGGTCCATGTAGTACAACTGTCACCAATCAAGGTGCTAACACGTGGCCCCACCATCTAGTGACACATGTCAGGTCCTAATTGATACTAAGGGCCTTTCAAAAGTACAAAAACAAGTGCACATGGAAGACCTAGGTAGGTCCACCTCACCCTAGGTGACATCATCATGCCATGTCATATCCTGTTCTTTGGAAATTTGGGTATTTCTTATCATCGACACTTTCTCAAACCCGTCGAACTACTGAACTGTCGAATGGATCCACATCACCTGCGATGACATAATCATGTTAGGCCACTTCGACAAACCGATACTTCAGGGATTCCTTCACGTCTACACATTGCCAAAACTTGACTATTTCTTCACCACGCAACCTGCAACGTATTTCCCCAAACACCAAACCGTTGAACCACATGAGAAATACAATGATTCTCCTCCTCTCGAATGATCTACGGTTGAGAGTCATTTTGGGACTTCTGAGGATTTCACTGTTGAACACCCCACAACCCTGAGACTACCGAACTCTGAACATTGCTTAATTTGAGGACATGTGTCCCTGGAAAATGGACGGTCTGGATTAGTTCTGAACTTTGGCGGTTTTCTCTGCTATAGATTTAAACCAACTAGAGGGGTGAAGTCTGAAGGAATTATTTTCTTGACCTCCATGCACCTTCTCCAGATCTGACGGTTGTGAGAGATCTCTCTTCTTTGAAACATATCCAACGACCCAAATTTAACTTTGTGGCCTACTACCTCGTCTGTCATAGTTTATCAAACTGTTATACCTCCTGAGCTTCAAATACCACCCAAGAGACACTACTACATATGGGCGGATTATTCCATGAAATGTTTCCACGTTTCCATTATTTTCATGTTTTTTTTAAATAGGACGGGATTTTTGTCGATATTTCCATGAAAGTTCATCGATATAGCTACAAATATGTTTTCTAACTTGGTCGGTATTTTCATCGTTATTGCCATGAAATTTTGTCACTATTGCCATGAAAGTTTGTCACTATTGCCACAAAATTTTTCCTATATCATTGGTCGGTGTTAACGACTAGTTGAGTAATTGATCTATATATACCTGACCTTAAGAGACTTTGCGACATACTTGATATAGTTATGACATTGTTCATGGATTTTGTTTGAGCTGTTTATTTTTTCCATCACCCACCGGTTGAGCAAATCCAATTCTCAATCTACATAGCTTGGATTTTGAACTTGCAAGGTTAGTATTCTTTTTTTATTGATGTACTCATTTAACTTGTAAATTTTTGTTCAAATGTCCAAATTTCATGTAGCTTGTTTTTTCCTTGATAATATATTATATGTGTAGTACCATATTTCATGTCTTTGATTTTCGGATCTAGTTAGTATATTCTATGGAAAAGGGTATGAAGATTCCATAATATTCTAGGTTTATGGAATCCACATACCCTTTTCCCTTCAATTGTAGCTAGAATGCCTCTCTCTTTTCATTGATAAATATATGGAAGTGCTCTTGAAACTCAACTGTTATCAGTGAAATGATAGTAATTGATTGTCATTTTTTATAATCACACACAATTATAGATGTAGTGATTAACTTTAGTTTGTAGTTGATGTAACTTGTTTATACACTATTAATAAGGAGTATCTAAAATATAAAAAATCATGACAAAATCTATGATAACATGATGAAATCTACTAGTCAGACAATGAAAAATGAGAACATGCCAAAGTGTATTAGAAAATAAAATTGTGACCATTGTATGCAGATGCAAATCAACATGTCATAATTTAAACCAACCCAACCCAATTGTGGATGACAAGTGGTCGACATTATTTGTTTAGTGGTGAATTTCAAAGATTGGAATTTTGTCTACAAAACAACTTAGAGGCTAGTGTACTATGGTGTCGAGTGATTCAAGTTTGAGAAATTTTGACCACTTTCATTAAATTATGTGTAATTATTTTCCATGGTGATTCAGTACACACTACTGATCTATAGTACAAATTGAAGCATATCGATCTTAATAGTTAATCGATAATAAAAAAAAAACAGGTCAAAATGTCTTAGAAGAAAGAATTGTGAGGATTGTAGGTCACTGTAAATAAACATATCATAATCGAAAGGAGTAGATAAAATATAAAAATTTGACAACTTATTGTTTGGTATGGTGTAGGTAAGACAATTACTTGTCTAGACAAGGATTTTTCACTATGAACGAAAATGACAGGAAGCTTGCTCGGTTAAGAGAGGCATTAGAGGCAAAGGACGATGGAAAATGTTATTTCCCTTGCTATGATTGCAAAGGCTTGCAAAGAAAAATACTTTTAATAACAATAGCTGAAAGACATTGCAGGGAGAAGGGGAACGCTGAAGGGGGTTATGAATATCATCCCTTGGTAAGAGGATTCAATATTTAATGTATTCTCTATAATAATCAACATGTCATGAATTTTAGTAATATTTATTATCGGGATTTTTATATTTTCTATACACACTAACTTTTCTACATTGTTTTTAAATATATAGACGATGCCCCCAAAATGTCGACCTCTAGAGAGTTATTTGCCAAGTACTACAAGAAATACTCCTTTACAAGGTGATGAACTTCGAGATCAGAATATTGAAGCTACTGATCAAGTTATTAATGATGATATGGATGGAGATAACGTTAGTGACTCAAATCAGGAATATGAGGTACATAGATTGATCCAAGACACATTTGCTCCAATGGATGAGGACAACCAGGATGATAGTCATGATGTTTATCCTCTACTCGAGAAGTTAGGTCAACCTCTTTATGAAGGTTCAACAACACATATTTTATATTCTATATTGTTGTTGGTGAACCTGAAGGTTTTGAATGGTTTATCAAACACATGCCTCACACAGATACTAAGGTATTTAATTTGTTAATTATGTATGCCTGCATGTTCACAAATACTTAAAAAGTTCAATTTTTTCCTATATTGTTATTATTTTTTAATTTGTAAAATAGTATATTGGATGCGCTATTGATGATTAATATTGTTTACATTGACTTAATGTTTAGAATTTTGTAGATTGTTAGGTGAAGTTATATTACCGACGTCAAATATTTTTCCATGCACATATCGAGAAATATATGTGATTATGAAAGAAATTGGAATGGACTATCAGGCTATTGATGCACGTCCTAATGATCATGTCATATATTATGGACAATATGCATTAGAAAATGAATTCCCACAATGTCAAATAAGTAGATATCGAACCGATAAAGAATCAAAGAAGGTACCTCGCAAAGTTCTTCATTATATTCCGATAATTCCATGTTTCTAGTAGTTGTTCAGGTGCCAAAGTATAGCACAGTTTATGGATTTCCATGAAAAGAATAGAAGTCGAGACAATGTTCTTTGAATTCCTATAGATGGTTCTGCATTGAAGTACATCGAATAAACTGGCCAATTTTTAAAGAAGAACCTCGTAATGTTAGACTTTCATTGGCAATTGATGGTGTCAATCCATTTGGAGAGCTTCGTTCTACGTACTCAGTGTGGCATGTTTTTGTTATAAACAATAAGCTTCCTCCTTGGATGTCGATCAAGAGAGAGCACACAATGTTGGCAATGATTGTTCCAAGTATTTAATTATCTTTTGTTTTCTTTAAAGTATGACAAAATATTTCATTTCTTTGTTTCGTGCATGGTAATTATTTCTTTTATATATAACTACATCTAGATAAGTATAATTAATCATGCAGTATGTTGAACCAATTAGGTGGGTACCGGGTTAAAGATATGAACGTATATATTGAGCCTCTTATCGATGAGTTGTTGAAGTTATGGGCTGGCTTCACTATGTATGACATCTCTAGACCAATAGGGAAAAAACGATTTCAATTCCATGGCATACTATCATGGACAATTCATGATGCTCTCGGGTTAACACATTTTTGTGGTATATTGTTACTTTATTTTATGATTTAATATTATATATATATATATATTGAAAATATCATGCATTATTTTAAATTGTAACTCTAATTTTACGCTACATTAATTCATATATCTTGTAGGTCTTCAAACAAAGGGTAAATTTGCATGCCCAGTTTCTAGTCCGAGGATAAAATCTCGTCATTCAAGGAGTTTAGGAAAGGAAGTGTTTGATGAGTATAGCCACTTTCTTCCTAAGAACCATAGTTATCGAACTACAAACAAAGAAAAATTCAATGGTAAAGAAGAAAATGGAAAAAAACCATGAAGAATGACACCTCGCCTATGGAAGTTGGAATATATTAGAAATCATCAAGGTACGCAAATTATTTATGTATGACATATTATATCAATATTTGGTTAATTTCATTAGTATTAATTTCATTTTGTCCCATTAATTAGTGTTAATTTCAATTTGTTGATGTTTCATGAATGTCATTAAGGCACGAATGGGCTTCCACGAGGAATGGAAATTTACCCAATTCAATTAAGTAGATTGCCATACTACGAGCACCTACAAACAGTTCATCTGTTTGATACAATGCATATCGGGAAGAACATAACATAATTGTTATGGCAAATATTAGATGGAAGAACTGACAAAGAGAGAATTGGAAAGATTTGTTGTGACATCCAGGAAGCTAATCACGCATTGCAAAGTGTTATTATTAATTCTAATAGCGATGGTCATGAACATAATACTAGTATTCATTGGTTATTGACGGAGCAACAGAGAAATATTGTAAAAGAGGTCATTCGAAAAATTAGGTTTCCGACAGGATTTTTGTCGAACATACAAGATATATTAACGAAAAAATGTCATTTTTGTGGGGTTAAAACACATGACTGGAATACATTCATTAAAGTAATTACTTGGTTATAATATATTTCCTTATTGGTATGCATTTTTTGGAAACAAATAATATATATATTTTTTTGTTATAGTATGTTCTACCTTTATCTCTCCCAGACGACTTTGACAACAACATAAAACAAATTATTTATGTACTTGGAAAATACATGAGGTAAGTATTGTTTTATAAGGAAAATGTACTTCTTATGTGATTTGTAGCGGAATTTATTGACATATTATGTTTTATATGAAAATTTATGTATGCCTTGATATTATTTTATTGCATTGACATTTGTAGGTGGCTATCATCAAAAGAAATCCATAAAGAAGATATAAGGTATTGGAAGAGAGAAATTCCCCAACTAATGTGTCAAATGCAACAATATCTACCTCCATCATTTTTCAATGCATAAGAATACTACCTCATACACCAAGTTGAGGAGATTGAATTATGTGGACTAGTACACACAAGGTCGATGTGGATGGTCGAGAGGCAGTTGAAGTCACTGAAGGCTTTTGTTAGACAAAGAGAACGTCTAGAGGGTTCTATGGTTGAGGGATATATGGTATATCAATGCATGGTGTATATTAGTCAATATATACCTAAATTAGAAGAAAATATGAATTTTCCTCGCATTTGACATCTCGTCTCCATCAACAAATTTGAAGGGGAGGTCCGATTGGGGAAAGGTAAAATGAGGACTATGAAAGGTAATTATTAGATGTTGACGTAGATTTAATATATTACACATTTATTAAATTATTCCTTTATTAAAAATATCTAATTAACGATATTAAATTGTTATGTTGTCATATAGTTGCTCGAGAGTGGGATGCTTTACATTTATACATTGAAAACAACCTTGATTGGATGGAGCATTAGATAGAATATACTGAAGAATACTTCGGTAGGTTATCATGGGAAGGGATGAGTAAGATGATTAAAACAACGCATCATCATCGGGATCAATTTCCTGATCTTACATCAAGGGAAGTTGATTTAGCCTTTGGTTTAAAAGATAAACAAGCAAGTTGAATTTTTTACCCACATTTTCCTAGTTTTTTCCCAGTTTTTCAATGTATTTGGTTTGTTTATTTTTGAAATATATATTTACTAAGTCATATATGAGGTTTATTAATTGGCAACGTATTTTTTACTTTTTTTCCATGTTGCAGTTGAAACATCACAAGGCTATGTGGTGTAATGGTCGTAAATTTCATATCAAAATGTTGGATGATAAGATGATAACCTCGGATTGTGGGATAATTGTAGTGTTTAAGGTCACCAACATTTCCTCTAGAAGTGACAAAAATCTGGAAGAAACTGAGAATAGGTACTATGGCCATTTGGAGGATATAATTGAGTGTGATTTCAATTCCTTTAAAATAGTTTTGTTTTAGGTTAAATGGTATAGGCTACGGATGCATGAACATGATCCTGAAAGAACTGTTATTGAGCATGATAATGGATTTACCATCGTTAAGACAAGGGAATTTGAACTGGGTACAGAGCCTTATGTTCTTCCAAGTCAATGTGAGCAAGTATTTTACTCAGAGGTACCTGTTAAAGCAGGTTGGTCATACGTTGTTAGATATGATCCAAGAGGAAGACTGGTAAAGTATAATCATGTAGCCGAGGATGAAGATAATAATGAGGAAGAAGATCATGATTATGAAGATCAAGATCAGGTGGCTCATGTAGTCTATGTGTCAGACGAAGAAGTTGAAGAAGTTGATCATCCAAATGTAGGAGACAATGATCTCATTGACAATATCGATAACTATATTAGCAAAAATGATGTCGATGATGATGTTAATAGGAATGAGCCTTTCCTCAATATCGATTCTGAACCAGATCCTGATATAGATGTTGAGTCAGATGAAGAAGAAGATGATTGATATTTAATTGTTGAAAAGAAGAGGTATGTGTTTATATCTTTTATATGATCTTTATATGTTTTTATTTTTTATAATATAGTATATGATACATGTTTTTTAGAATTTCAAATTAGGTAATATGGGGAAATTGAGAGTGATGTGAGGGGGGGGCACATAATTAGAGCTTACACCTTCACTTGGTTTCCACTGTTTAGTAGAGAATGAACTATTCTCGAAACCAAGAGGATATATGCATGATTGTGCCTAATCATACCAATGATGTAGGTATGTTCATCATCAATTCATCATGTAAACCATAAACCCTAATTTAGTGGAGTCATCAATTTTTTGGCAGTGAATGGATGCGTTGTTGTTGACATGGAATGGGACAACACATGTACCTTCTTAATTTTCTTCCTTCACTTGCTGTGGGTCTGGTCATTCCTAGCCTTGAATTGAAAGTTGCCCCCTAGTCTTAGTCATCACCCTTCATGACACTTGTCACCCAAAAATGATTATATCACAAGTTTGGAGGCATATGGGCATTGGGATAATGAGGATTTATAACCCTACAGTAATAAGAGACATTAATTTAACTTTGACTACATTGAAAGGTGCATGCAATTGAAAATACTAACAACCCAAAACTAAAAGGGATCAATACACAGATTGTCAATGAGAGGTGATCTAGCCGTGGTGTGTAGGAAGAGGCCTAACACTTTCAAAATTATCATTCTCCAAATATTTTATACAAATTTTACAAGGAAATTGTACTAGGACTAGACACGCGAAATAATGACCTGTGAATGGGGCCAACGTTGATATTTTTTCAAACTGTTTCTGAATGCATTGAAATTTGGCATGGATAGACTATTCACATGCCTTAACAATGTGTGAGGGTTTATGGACTCAAATTTGACTCACACACCCACTTTCTTCCATCACCAATTCATCATGTAAACCATAAGCCCTAATTTAGTGGAGTCATCGATTTGTCGGGTTTTAGTGTTCCTAGTGAATGGATGCACTGTTCTTGACATGGAATGGCACAACACATGTGCCTTCTTAATTTTCTTCCTTAAATTGATGTGGGCCTGGTCATTCCTAACCTTGAATTGAAAGTTGCCCCTAGTCTTAGTCATCACCCTTCATGACACTTGTCACCCAACAATCATTAGATCACAAGGTTGGAGGCATATTGGCATTGAGATCATGAGGCTTTATAACACTACTGTAACAAGAGACATTAATTGAACTTTGACTACATTGAAAGGTGCATGCAATTGAAAATACTAACAACCCAAACTAAAAGGGATCAATACATAGACTGTCAATGAGAGATGATCTAGCCGTGGTGTGTAGGAAGAGGCCTAACACTTTCAAAATTATCATTCTCCAATTATTTTATACAAATTTTACAGGGAAATTGTACTACGACTAGACATGGGCAACAATGACCTGTGAATGGAGACAACGTTGAAATTTTTTCAAACTATTTCTGAATGCATTGAAATTTGACATGGATAGACTATTTGCATGCCTTAACGATATGGGAGGGTTTTGGACTCAAATTTGACTCACACACCCACTTTATTCCATCGTCAATTCATCATGTAAACCATAAAACCTAATTTAGTGGAGTTATCGATTTTTTGGTTTTTAGTGTTCCCAGTGAATGGATGCATTGTTGTTGACATGGAATGGGACAACACATGTACCCTCTAAATTTTCTTCCTCCACTTGATGTGGGCCTGGTCATTCCTAGCCTTGAATTGAAAGTTTCCCCTAGTCTTATTCATCACCCTTCATGACACTTGTCACCCAACGATCATTAGACCACAAGGTTGGAGGAATATGGGCATTGGGATCATGTGTCTTTAAAACCCTACAGTAACAAGAGACATTAATTGAACTTTGACTAGATTGAAAGGTGTGTGCAATTGAAAATACTAGCAACCAAAAACTAAAAGGGATCAATACAAAAATTGTCAATGAGAGTTGATATGTCTGTGGTGTGTAGGAAGAGGCCTAACACCTTAAAAATTATCATTCTCCAAATATTTTATACAAATTTTACAAGGAAATTGTACGAGGACTAGACACGGGCAAGAATGACCTGTGAATGGGGCCAATGTTGAATTTTTTTCAAACTGTTTCTGAATTAATTGAAATTTTACATGGATAGAATATTCACATGACTTAACGATATGGGAGGGTTTCTGGACTCAAATTTGAATCATACACCCACTTTCTTCCATCATCAATTCATCATGTAAACCATAAACCCTAATTTAGTGGAGTCATCGATTTGTCAACACACAACCAAGGTTGTATCAAAACAACCAAGCAGAGAGACATTACAATCTATGGTGTCTTTGAAGAGACCAATGTAAAAAAAAATTACAAATATCTTATTAATTATCACATGAGGGTGGTGTTGCTATACTCAACCCATGTGATAGTGGGCTCTAAGAATTGCATATAATCATGGGACATGAGGTTCTTTTGACTATCATTGTCGAGTATGATGGTGGTCAACTAATGTTTAATGTAGCAATTATGAATGAAAAGAATGGTATTGTCTTGGGTCAAGAGAAGGAGAGATGGATCTTCCATGCTAGGTTTGGTAAGGTAATGTTTTATGGATTTGATTAAGGGCAGGTAATAATCGGGGGTTCTTCAAATTTATAGTTAGATTGATCGATATACAAGGCTTTGGATGTAGCTTGACATTTTAGAACTTGTCAATCTGTCACATAATGTGTGTAGGTTTTATAGAAGTGATACCATTAGTTTTTCTAGAGGATAAAGGGACAATGAATTTAGGGTTCTGAAGGCAACCAGAAGAAGGAAATGTGCTAGGATTATGGTTGTGTGGATTATGGTTAGCTAAAGGGGTAGGGTGGAAATAGGATTGTAAATGAGGGTGCTTCTCTACTTTGTATTCAGTGGCCAAGGCACTGATAAAGGCTTGGTTAAGGGTGTTTCTTTCAATCATGGATACTTCATAGATAAAAAAGGACTAGTAATGTATAATTAAACTTGAGAATAAGTACCGCATATGATTTGTGAATCTGGAGGTAAATCTAGAGTTCCGTGGAAACTGCCTACACATGAGATTGGGAAGATAGCTTAGGGGGTAGAAATACTACTTGATTACTTCAAAACATGTATTCCAAGTGGGGATGGGATTTGGAGCAAAGCTAGAAGTAGCATCACCATTATCATTATATAGTTTTGGTGTTGTGAATTGTGACTACCACCAAGTTTGAGAGATCATTTATAAATGGTTATTAGCAAGGAGTGATAATTGAGATTTCTTCATATCCACATTGGTCTAGAAGTAGGCTATGTACGAGGCTACAAGTCCATGAGTCTAAGATCTCTCCATTCATTTTTCCATCATATTTTGATAAGGTGATTCATGTATCCAACTAAAAAATGGAAGTTTGAGTTTTCTTGCTTGAGTATTCAAGGAGTCCATTGTCTACTACATGGATAAATTTGTTTAGGGATGATTCTCCTTCATTTGAAGAGGGATTTTCATGATAAACCATGACAAAAAGAGGTCATTATGAGGGGATAGAATCTAGAAACCATAGATCCAAAAGAACCCTAGTGAAATAGAGAAGGAAGGTGTGTTGGGCTAGGGGTGATCAATATAAAGGGAAGGAGGGAATAATTAGGGTTAGTATATAGTATCCAATATAAATATAAGGGGAAATAATTGAAAAATTAATGAATTGACTTGAGAAAACTCCACCCAAGATCTGGGTGGGAGGGTTTTTATCCAAAGGAACCAAAATTGCAAAAAATTATTCTTTGCAAATCAAGGAATCCACTTAAATTCTGGACTAAATCAGGCAATGGCTTGAGATTAGGCGTCAATGTATATTTGGGTGGGAGGGCACACTCTAAATATGAGAGATGGTTTCTAGGTGCCGCATGAAGCTAAAAGAAACCAAAAATGTGAGATGAGTAGGCATAGACTAATTCTCTAATACCAAATTATGAAAGTGAATACCTCTCAAACCAAAAAACCCTAGCATGAAAGGGAAGCGCACAACCTAAATACAGAGTTAACCCAAAAACCAAGAGAAATGACAACAAATGTGAAGAGCCTCATTCCAAAATGGATTACTTTATTCATATTGGCCAATGGACTTACATAAGATTACAATGGGTCCACACAACCCAATCGATAAGAGAAATAACTAAACACTAATGCACATAGAAAACAACCCAATGACCGAGAGAAAAATAATTAAATACTAATCCACATAGCTTAAAGGTTGAAAAGGTGCAACTAATTATTGGGAATGATGAAATTTTTTCCTTGAAGCTAAGTGTTGCTAAGTAAAGTATAGATGAACTAGGAATCACTATGTAGAATTTGAGGGGTGTGTCCTCCTTGGGGAGATTTCCCTAGCTATTCATATAAAGACAAGATATATTAAATGAAGGAAGATTCAAATCTACAAAATAAAATAATGAAATTCCAAAATCTAGGTTGGCCATGGGTTTCTTGAAGACATTTATATCCAAGGGGTGATGTATGCAGGATTCTTCTCACAAAGTCATGCCCAAGGCATATGGAAGTTAGAAACAATTACATGCATATATAATTAAAAAAATGCATCAAAATTATAAAAATAAAGATAGGGAATGTGTGTACAACAATGTAACAATGTGGATCTAAGATGGACAAATGCTACAAAGAAAAAACCAAGGAAAATAGATCCATTAATCCAATCCTGAGACAACATTGAAAAACAAAGGAAGCTCCTCCCATATGGAGTCACCATAATGTTAACAAGAATTTTTTTATGAGCATACTAATTGATCCCCATTAGTTGATTCAAAGGCTAGTTGTAGTCAAAACATGTTTTAGTTCAAGGTCATAATGTGTTAGGTGTTGATTTCATGAAGGGTCATAGAGGATATGTGTCAAAGTATATCAAAAGGTTAGTGTGTTAAGTGATGATTATGTAAAGGATCATAAGGATCAAGGGGTATACTAGTGTCATAGTGTTTAGGGGTGATTATATCAGAGATCATAATAGTTAGGAGGTATAATATATCATCATAATATATTATAAAATATAATATATAATTTATAATATATATATATTATATAATATATAAATTATATTATCTATAACTATAATAAAAAGAAAAAAGAAAAAACATACCAAAAAATAAACAAATAACAAAACATAAGTTTGAAAAAAAAAAAAAACACATTTCAACTCTCGTGCGAGCTAGATGCAGCGGGAGAATTTCTATGTCAGAATAGAGAAGGAGGGCATGCAGAGGAGGAGGAGGACATGCAGAGGATAAGGAGAGGAGTTGAGGGCACACAGAGGAGGTGAGGGCACGCAGAAGAGAAATAAAGGAGGTGAGGGGACACATAGGAGGTTAGGGAATGCAGAGGAGAAGGAGAGGAGGTAGGTTAGACGAAGAGGAGAAGGGGGTCAGGGTAGAGAGGAGGGCATGCATAGGAGGATAAGGAGAAGGATTTTGAGGGCAGAGAGGAGGGAATGCAAGGAGAAGGAGAAAAATAAGGAGGTTGAGGAGAAGGAGAAAAAGAAGGAGGTTGAGGAGAAGGAGAAGGAGGTCGAGGGAATATAGGAGGGTGTGGAGGAGGAGCAGGAGGTTGACCTACGCACGAGGAGAAGGAGAAGGAGGTTTAAGTCAGTGAGGAGGGAATGTGAGGAGAATTTTGGGATCAAGGGAATGATGGATAGAGGAGGAGGAGGGAATGTCATTTGAAACCTGTGCACGAGGAGAAGGAGGTCGACAATCAATTCAACATGGTATTATTTTTCTTCTTTTAAGTTTTCTAGTATTTTAATCTTGAAACATGCCATGAACATGTTCACATTATCCATTTTATATTTCAATATTGGGATCATTAGTATCCCATTCATTACTATAAATTCTCAAGGTTTTTCCAAAGATATTACAAACCAATACTAAAATAGAGGGAACCCAACACCATAAATGAAGAAAACAAATTAAATAAATGACAATGAGAGAGTTGTGACCATATGTCAACTAAATTGTCCCCTTAAAAAAACTTCATTGATGTGCAAGGGAGCAATATGTCTGTGAGAAAAAACCAAACATCTAGCGCCCCCACATACATTCAATAAGGTGTGTGGGATAAACACACCCTCAAAACAACAAAAAATTCACAAGAAGATACCTAAAACCCTAGTATCATTATTAGAGCTTAATTTAAAGGCTTTGAGCCAACACCTTAGGCCTATGAACCACTACCAAAATAAAGGGCACCCAACACCATTGATGAGGTAAAAAAAAAAAACTACAATTCAATTCTATTATTTCAATCCTTAAAGATTATGCTCACCACCCCCATCAATATCTCTTTTGTGTGGAGAATGTTAGGGACAAAATCCACTCATGCAAATCAAAATTAAAAAACTACAAATGAAGTAAAATTCAACTTTAGGTTTGGCATAGTACTCATGTAACACCTTGTTTCCCCCAGTCTATAAAAATAATTATATTGGCCAAGAACTATGGCAAACTCAAAGACGTGAATGTTTGATTTGACTGACCTTTGTATAAAAGGTCGATGAATGTAAATTATGTTATGAATAGGTGTGCATGACTGCTATGAGGGGGTGTGATAAAAGAGACCACGATGGCTAATAATAGGTGGTGGAAGGGACCTAGAATTCTTGTGTTAACTTCCATTGGTGGAAGGGACCAATGGTTGAGTACTGTAATGGGCTATACTTGCTCACAAACCAAAGCAACTCTCTGATCCTAGAATGGATTTCCCATTAGATTGGTAGGTGGGGAGGATCCTCAAGAGTTAATGAGGGGATGGGGCTGAACCGCCCATCTGTAATAGACCTCATACATGACCAGGGATGGAGAAATTCACGCCACACACAACCTTGCAGACATAAATTGGAAAGAGAGGAAGTGTGGTAACGAACAGAGTAGTGCGCACGATAGGGGATCGTGAAAAGAGACTGGATAAACCCTAGAAACAATGGGAGTTCTGAATACCAGGAGAAGGAGAGTAACCTTTGTCTTGTATTATTTTCCTGCAATAGGAGAAGGAGAGTACCCTTCGTCCTTGATTTCTTTTGAGATGGAAATAGGAGACTGAACCTCAAAGCATCGTGGTCTAGCTCGAGGGTGGCTAGTGGTAAATCTATTTGGAATCACTGAGCCTACGGTTGGGTGGAAACGAGCACCCCTCTCAGCAGTTGCATAATGCCTGGTAGATTTGATAAGTGTTGTATACCTTGTATTTCGAACTGAATATCATGAATGCATACTTTTGTTTATATGTCCATAATAATTTCTATGTAGAATGATTGCCTGGTGTTTTAAACTGGAAATAATGGATGCATGTGTATTCTTATATGTCCTCGATGGTTTCTGTACAAATGGTTAAGTCTGGGGTAGGAAGCGTAGCTCTCTAAGGTCTCAGAGTCATGGGAATTTAAAGCCCCAAGGAGTCGAATTTTGTGATTCAAGATCAGAAGGGATAGCGAGCCCAATTATGGAAAGAGAGAATACCCTATTATTCTGTTGATAAACGGTCGAAATCCTTTCGGGAATACCCTAGATCTGTCAAGACCAATGGATCTAGAGGAGGGGCATAGGCATTATCATGTTGACCCTTTCAGCCTTCATATGTACCGATGGGATCCCGGACCGTAGATCTAAGGATCTGTCAGATCCCTATTGACCGTCGATCTTAGCCTTGTATAGGAAGGAGAGTAGCATTTCGCTGACTCCCAACTTCGAGTGGTCAAGGGTAGGGCTGCATGAACTCACGATTCATGAGATTGTGATGTGATCGTGACCATTGGATCCAAGGCATGGGAGAACTGTTGGATCAGAACCTTCGTGGGTATCGCCTATCGGGGGTTCAAAACTTGAGAGAGTTTATTTTCGATTGTAGAAGTTGCGAGATGTGAGTAGCTCTAGTATTTAGCCTACGAAGTGGGTAACTGGTGGTGGACACGTGTCACACTGGGAAAGAGTCAACCCACTATTAACTTATCGTGGCTCGGGGTTTTGCAAGATGAAGAAGTTGCACCTTGATCGCTAAGGCCGCAAAATGCTGAGAGTCGAGGTCTCTTGCAATAGTCAGCGGCGACACATCCCATGAGCAGAGTATAGTGGGGTTGACAGGTGGCATGTGCACGTCATTTTGACAGAGTCCACCAACATTGACCTATCGCATCTTGGGGATTCGCGAAGGAGGAGAATGAGAGCTCAACACCTCAACTGGAGAGGTTGTGAGTGGTGCTAATGTATAGCCTAGCCTACGGTTACATGTAGAAGGCACTAGTGAGGAGGGAGCCATAACCGTATAACATCTCGGGTATCGATGTTTGGAGAAAGGGGAGTCGAGAGTCTTGATTCCTGATTCGTGAAGCTGTGAAAGGAGCTTGCGCTAAGGCCAGCTTGTGGTCGTTTGGAGGAGGTTAAGGGTAGAGAGGGTCTGCGCGAGGCCCCATAGAAATCTCGAGGATTCTATTCCTCGAAGAAAAAGATGAAAAATCTAAGTTGATGTAGTGGGTGTGTGACAAATTGGTATCAGAGCATGGTTAAAAAACTTGGCCTGTTTGGGCTCATGAACGAGTTGCGCAGAAACTCCATTTGAAGCACTCTTAAAAAGAGTAACCTTCTATCTTAACCCCTTTAGAAAAAACCGAAGTTGAGAATGAAAATTCCTATTGTGTGTGTGCATTTGAAAAATATGAATTATGCACTGATTGTGAATGAATAGAATGTTGACTAACAATAAGTGTTTTTCTTGCACAACAAGTGGACGATCAACCGCAAAAAGTTGCAGACGCATAGAATGGTGACACACCATGAAGTGGGGGATGGCTCCCACAACAGAGACGAAGAGTCTGATGAAAGGAGAGCGATAGAGACCCCTCCTAATCTAGATGAGACTGTGAGAAGCCTCATGGTTGAATTATAGAGATGCAAGGATGACAACGAGAGGTTGATAAAAGAGAAAGAGAAGAAGACAAAAATTAATGCAGTCTTACTGTAGAGTTTATCTGACATACAAAGACAATTGTAGCATGAACCTGACACCAGTCACACGAACCGATGACAGACAAAAAAAAGTCGAAGTCCACCTGATATACAGAAACATGGTCTTTTAAGTGGCCACACTGGGAAGAGCACCTCAAGAAAGGTCCACCCCAGAGATAAGGTACAAGCGTCGGACGATCCCTTGGGAAAGGAAACTAGTAACTTGGAGAGATCCTCTAGTAGAAGAACTAGTTCTTATTCTCGAAGAAAACAGAAGAAGCGAAAGCATTCCAAAAGTCACAATATTGAAGAATTCAAGAAGGCTAAACCACCCTCTTTTGACGGTGAAATAAATAAAGGGGAGGAAGTGGAGGCCTGAATTCTTGGACTAAAGAAGTATTTTAGAGTCCATGACTTCTTAGAAAACTTGAATGCCCGAGTATCCACTTTCAACTTGAATGGAAAGGCTTCCATTTGGTGGGAAGACCTTAGGAATGTAAAAGGGATTCATAAAGAGGACCTATCTTGGGAATGGTTTGAGAAATACTTCAGAAAGAAGTATCTATTGGAAAGGTATTTCGACGAGAAGACTAAAGAATTCTATGAACTCAAACTAGGGAAACTCACCATAGAGGAATATGTCAGCAGATTCCTCAAGTTGCTGAGGTATGTACCCTATATAAAAGTAGAGAAGGTAAAGGTGAAACGATTCATCAGTGGACTACCTAAGGACTATCAGAACATGATTGAGTTTGACGAGCCAAAGACCCTAGAAGACACTATCTGAAAGGAAAGATATTGTTACGAACATCTGGGGCATCGAATAGAACCTCGCGAAAATTGGAAGAAGAAGAATGGTTCGGGATTCTAGAAAAAGGGGTTTAAATCCTCAAGATTTAAAAAATATAAGAAGGACTCAAGGATGAGCTTCCCAACCTGAATTGTACATCAGTAGAATTTCCCCTCCCAGAGAAAAAATAAACTTTCTGGATCTACCCCAGGAAAGATTGATAACCCAAAGAGAGAACCCTTGAAATTTTGGGGTTTTGGAGAAGAACATCTACTAAGGGATTGCCCGCACCAACAACAGAATAGTTGGAGAATTTACAATGTTCAAGAAGCTACCACCATCAATGACGTAGCCAGGAGTGTGTCGCAAATTTATTCAGCGTTGGATAATAAACAAGCTGACCACCAAGCTTCAGTGGTGGAGATGGAAGGTATGATCACCAACCATCTAGTGTCTATTCTAATTGACCCTGGTTCAAATTTGAGTTATATAGCCCCTAAGGCTGTTGATAAGTGTAAATTACATCCAAATAAACACACCAAGCCATGGTTGGTACAGTTAGCCACTGGCACCAAAAGAAAGGTAGCGAAGGTCATACCAACTTGCCAATTCACTATGGGTGAATTCCCCACCCAAGAAACCCTTAACATACTAACCCTAGGATCATATGACCTATTGATTGGAATGGACTGGCTAACCACATATAAAGGCAGACTAGACTATTACCATAAAATCTTAGAATGTGTAGGTGAAGAAGGAAGAAGGATAACCCTTTGAGGGATCCAAAAACCTGTCTCAGTGAGATGAATATCAACCCTCCAAATGAGAAAGTATTGCAAAAATGGATGTCCACTTTATGTGATACAGGTGTTGGAATTAGTTGAAGATGACAAACCGAGCCTCGAAGATCACCCCACACTAAGAGAATATAGAGATGTATTTCCGGAAGAGGTACCGCGTCTACCTCCGAGAAGAGACCTTGACTTCTCGATAGAACTTAACCAGGAGTGGTGCCAGTGTCTATGACACTCTACAGGATGAGCACACCCGAGCTAGTTGAGATTAAATTACAACTAAAGGAAGTGATGGACAAAGGATATATCTAGCCTAGTGTGTCTCCATGGTGAGCACCAATTCTATTGGTAAAGAAGAAAGATGGTACCCTCTGATTGTGCATTAATTATAGGCAACCCATTAAGGTAACCATAAAGAACAAGTACCCCTTACCCAAAATCAATGACATGTTCGATCAATTGGGAGGTGCTTCCATCTTCTCAAAGATTGACTTGAGATTTGGATACCATCAAGTCCAAATCAAGGGTGAAGACATCCACAAAACTACCTTCAGGACGAGATATGATCACTATGAGTTTGTGGTAGTACCATTTGGATTAACCAATGCCCCTACCACTTTTATGTGTTTGATGAACAATGTGCTCAGAAAATTCCTAGACAAATTTGTACTAGATTTTATTGACGATATATTAATTTACTCCAAGAATAGAGAGGAACATGAGGAACATCTTAGACTTGTGCTTCAAGTGCTAAGAGAACATCAACTCTATGCCAAATTCAACAAGTGCGACTTTTTCTAGAAGCAAATACATTACTTGGGCCATGTCATATCCGAAGAAGGAGTAGCAGTAGACCCTGACAAGATCAGATTTATCATGGGATGGCCTACCCCAAAGGATGTTTCAGATATCATATCCTTTATGGGCTTAGCAGGATACTATAGGAGATTTATAAAAGGATTCTCCAAGATTGGTTGTCCAATCACTTCCCTCCAGAATAAGGGAGCTAAATTCATGTGGACAGAAGAATGTGAAGAAAGATTTCAATCCCTAAAACATCTACTGACCCATGCACCCATGTTGAAGATCGTTGTTCCTGAAAATGACTTCCTCGTGTGCACATATTCCTACAAGGAAGGGATCGAAGGAGTCCTTATGCAAGGAGGAAGTGTAGTCTGCTATGAATCCCGAAAATTGAATGAGCATGAAGTCAACTATGTGACCCATGACCTAGAACTTGCTACCATAGTGCACGCCTTAAAAATGTGGAGGCATTACCTCCTGGGAAGGAAATTTATACTTATGACAGACCACTGTGGACTGCGATATCTATTTGAACAACCAAAACTCAATGCTAGACAAGCTAGGTGGATGGCCCTTCTTAGTGAGTTTGATTTCGAAATCAAACATATCAAGGGAAAGGAAAATAAGGTGGTCGATGCTCTTAGTAGAAGTATGAGAACAATTCATCTGGCAGCGATGAGCACCTGCGAGACGAATGTCAAGGAAAGAGTGAGGAATGCATAAGAAACAAACACATTCTTCTAGACCGTGACCTCATACTTGGAACAAGAACCCACAGGGATAAAGTATGAAGGCTACCAGATGATATATGGAGCTCTACTAACTTACAAAAATAGATTGTATATTCCAGATTGTGATGACTTGAAGAGGTTCATAATGGACAAACTACATAGAAGACCCTATACTGGTCATCCAGGATGCCGGAAGATGATCACAACCACTAGGAAACAATCCTATTGGCCTGGATTGAAGAAAGACATAGATGAGTACTTAGCCAAATGCATAGAATGCCAACAGGTTAAAGCAGAACACCGACACCCAACAGGATTATTACAACCCCTGCCAATCTCAGAATGGAAATGGGAAACCATCTCAATGGATTTCATCACCGGATTACCAACCTCGACCAAACAAAATGATGACATCATGGTGGTAGTGGATAAATTGAGAAAGTCTTCTCATTTTATCCCCGTCAAGTCAACTTGCAAGGCAATAGACATCACCAACATATTCATGAAGGAGATATTCATACTACATGGTATGCCTAAAGAGATAATGTGTGACAGAGACACGAAATTTACTTCCAACTTTTGGAAATCCTTGATGGTTGGTCTGGAGACCAAATTACTGTTTAGCACATCCTATCATCCTCAAACCGATGGACAGATGGAAAGAGTGAACCAAATATTAGAATACATGCTAAGGATGCATGTAATGCATCAGCCCAAAAAGTGGGAAGATTACCTGTCACTAGTGGAATTCGCCTACAACAATGGCTACCAAGAATCCCTAAAGATGAGCCCTTTCAAAGTCCTCTATGGTAGACCATGCAATACTCCAGTTAGTTGGAGTAATCCCATGAACAAAGTTACTATTGGACTCGACATGTTGAAATAAATGTAACAACAAGTGACTCGGATAAAACAAAATCTAAAAGTCGCTCAGAACAGACAGAAAAGTTACGCTGACCGAAAGAGAACTCTAAGAGAATTCAAGATGGGAGACCACGTATATCTTAGAGTTAGGCCCAGGAAGAGTTTCCTGAGGATGGGAGCTTGTGGCAACTTATCACCTTAGTATTGTGGACATTTTGAAGTTCTAGATAGAGTGGGACCTATAGCCTATAGGCTAGCTGATGCAAACTATGCCTCTGCCTCGGCCAGAGTCTCTGCGCTGGCCTCCCAGTCTTAACGGATCGTTCTAATTTCACCTTAGAGCCGAAGTGGCTCTTTCGATTCCTCACTGGAATCTCTATTAAAAACCTGATCCATAGGTCCTTCCTTTCCCCCTATCACGGCTTCTGCACATGCTAGATCTCTCCCCGACATAAATTTCGAGTTTCGGGGTTTTTTTATTCCCGTTGTCGAGAAACTCAGTCTTCTCGATCTCCTAATTTCCGATATGCCGATTTTCCAAAATGGATTTAACTTTAGTTATCCCCCTGGGCTATACCTTTGGTCCACATGACCTCCCCTTATATGACCGCAGTCCCTTTCAGGGCTTCGCGACTCAAGCGCCCAACCTCTTGGTCTCTCGACTCCTGAAGTGTCGATTCCCGAAATGCCAAAATGACCTTGCCTTTCGAGATTTTCCCCGAAACCATAGATTGTTGCCACGCATCCCCTCAATATGGACGGTCCTCGTCGCTTCGTGATTTTGGGTTTTGAAACACTGCAAAGCCTATGGGTTCTTTCCCTCGAAACTCGCGAAGTTCCGATTCCCGACCTCCTATATGATGAAATGACGTCAGTTGGACCCACAACGAAGCTTTCCACCTTGTCGGCATTTCGGATTTCGCGTTTCTGAAATGTGCGTGCTTCTTGTCTTCAGGATTCGCGAAATGCCGAACCCCGATAAGCCGATGGACTTTTCTATCGGGATTTTCCCCAAACTCTAGGATTTCCTCCATGCGTCCTCCTATGATGGACGGTCCTCAATTATTTTGCAATTTCACGAAATCAAATGCCGAAATGTTCCACATCCTGTCCTCTTAATCCCCGAAGTTGCGAACTCCGAAATGTTTATGGAATCTTGATCGTCACCACGTGTCTCAACAGACGGATGATCCTGATTCAGTTCGGGATTTTGTGACTTGCGATTCCCCGATGTCACAATTCCTCTGTCAACTCGAAACCCTGGTAGCCGAAATACCGACGGGTTCTTGATCTCCACCACGTGTCCTAATGAATGGATGACTTAGATCAAATTTTGGGTTTTCACTATGAAGTGACCCGATCTCTTTCCCTTGAGACTTCTGATATCCCAAATTCCAAAATCTCGATATCTCGACGCCTTCCAGGACTTTCGCTCTGTTTGTGAGGGTTTAACCCCCATGCAACTCCTGTCAAATCCCACAACTGATGGGTATCTAAATGAGGTCCGACGGCTCACAATCTCCTAGGCTTGAAACTTGGGAAACAGTCCTAAACCCCTTGCTTCTCTATCAGATCGGACGGCTTGCAGGACTTCACAAATTCTCTACGGAGAATTTCAACCACTTGTCTCTTCCCTTGAGAACTTCTGTGAAATTTAAACAGAATATTTTTTCTGCGTGGAACTTGTCCTCCTGCAGCACGATGTCACAACACCTCCTTTTAATTCTTCAAGGAACTTAGCCTCTTGCTTCCCTTCAACAACTTCGAAGGTTCGAACCCTTCTAAGGTTTTCCACGACTTCAAGTCTTTCAGAAAACTCTTGCTGGCACTCCTTACGGCATACCTTCAAACACTTTCAAGTGTTGAACTCCTTTCGACTCTGCACACTCCCTGCAGCAGCAGTATCTCAACAAGTTATCCAGGTTACAAACCCCTGAAGCTTCACTTGGCCTGTGCACACTTTGCACGACTCTTGTGCCTAACTGCACTTTTGAGGAAATGAGGACAAAATCTATCCTATCTAAGCTTTCAGAGACAAACCTATGAACCCTTTGTCAACGCACTCCTTGGGGACAATTCAACTGCACTCCTTGCAGGAACTCTCGCTCAAACAGAGAAACAATTGAAACTCATTTCCTAACTCTTTCTCTCTGAGACTTCAAACATAATCCTGAAATCATTCATACACAACATAGAAAGAAAATGTATAATAGAAAGAGTAAAACCATGAACATACCCTTCAACATACACATACAAGAAACAAATACAACGCCATGAATATGAATTAAGACTTCTTCTATTAACTCAAATATCTATACATGGGTGTTTTTCAAACACAGTTTCTCTGTTCCAACTCTGTATGCTCTTCTCTTGGTAATGTTCTTCACTCTCATACAATAATATAATGAGGGTGTCTATATCCGTTTTCCATCCGCTCCTAAAACTGTCTAATCTGAGAATTCAAAACTACCTACAACATAAATGCCTTCTTAGTCCTTCAGACGAGAGCAAGTCACTCAAGGTCTGATTACAATCTATAAGTACGCCTCTCCTTAACTATTACATTTACGTTTGGCACATCCATCTTCAAAAGTTTTTAAACAATTTATCATGTGTCCAAAATGCGTTGGCACTTGCCCCACACTCACTTGACATTGGCGATGCTCCTGCATCATACTCCCTCACTTGAAAATTTTCACGGGCTCCTGTCCATGAGCTCTCGCACGGTCTGTCCATGCTTCTGAATCTCTGCTTCATTCTCTCAGCTGGAATCTTGAACTAGATGTCCTTTCCACTTGACCAAGTATTCAACGTATTGTTTTCTTCTGGTCTTCTTGCTAACTCTTTTGTCTAGTATGCCTTCCATCTGTGGCTTCTCTGCAATAGGCATCTACTTTGTCCACTGGACCTCTGGTTGTTCATCACTTGTTCCTGCTTCCTTACCTTTGTATGGGTACAAATATGAGACATTGAATATTGGAGAAATTTTGATCCCATCGGGTAATTCAATCTCATAAGAATTTGCCCCAAATTTCTTGAAGACCTTACATGGTCCGATCTTCTTCATATTCATTTTGTTATATGTCCCCTTTGGGAACCTTTCCTTTCTCAAATGTGCTAGAATCAAATCGCCAACCTCAAATTGAAGTTGTCTCCTGTGTTGATCTGCTCTGCGCTTATACTCTTGGCTCGAGTTCTGTAAATGCTCCTTCACCTGGCTGTGAAGTTCTTTCATCACCTCTGTGAAATCTTATGCACTAGCGCTCTTAGTCACAATCTGTTTTGAATCCCTCAGCTCAGAAATTCCTCTCGGCTGAATGCCATAAACAATTTGAAATGGGCTTTGTCCTGTGCTTCTGTTGATTGAATCATTATAAGCAAATTTCGCCTGTGGTAATATGTTGTCCTACTGGTTGTGGTGTTCTGTCACCAAGATCCTCAGCAAGTCTCCTAAACTCATGTTCAAGACTTCTGTCTGTCCATCTGTCTAAGGATGATAAGCTGAACTAAACGATAAATTTGTTCCCAGATTTTTCCATAAGGTTCTCCAGAAGTGTCCCATGAACTTAGTGTCTCGATCCAAAACTATGCTCCTTGGTAAGCCGTGAAGTCGAATGACTTCTTTGAAAAATAGATTCGCAATGTGAGTTGTGTCGCTGGTTTTCTAACACGGTATGAAGTGTGCCATTTTGGAAAATCTATCCAATACCACAAAGATTGAGTCAAACCCTCTTTGTGTTCTTGGCAACCCCAATATGAAGTCCATGCTGACTACATCCCACGACCTCTCAGGTATGGGCAATGGTTGATAAAATCCTGCATTCTATCTCTTTCCCTTCGAATGCTGGCAAATTCTGCATCTGTCCACGAATCTCTTGATGTTTGCTCACATTCCCAGCCAAAAATATGACTCATTCAGTTTTGCGAACGTCTTATCGTGACCGAAATGTCCGGCCAATCCTCCATTATGTTTCTCCTTCAACAAATTCTCCCTCATGGAGCATTTTGGAATACAAAGTTGATTACCTTTAAACAGTAATCCTTCTTGGATCATGTATTCTGTCCATTGACTTTTGTCCCTAAGAATTTTATTCTCAATTGCTTCATACGCCTCCTTAAAATTTGGATCATCTCTGTACATGTTCTTGAGATCATCAAAACCCAGTGTTTTAACTCTGAACTCCTGCAACAACAAACATTTCTTGCTCAAAGCATCAACAACCTTGTTAGCAGTTCCATAAATATGCTTAGTTACAAAAGTAAAGTTCTGCATGTATTCAACCCATTTTACATGTCTTTGATTCAACTTTTCCTATTGAGTCACAAACTGCAGTGTATGATTGTCACTGTATAATACAAACTCCTTCGGTATCAAGTAATGTCTCCATATCTTTAATGCCTGAATAATAGCATAAAACTCCTTGTCATATGTGGAGTATTTCACCTTCACTTCGTTCATCTTCTCGCTGAAGTATGTGATCGACCTGTCTTCTTGACTCAAGACTGCCCCTATTGCAAATCCACTTGCATTGCATTTCACTTGAAATGTCTTTTGGAAATCCGGCAACACCAGGGTTGGTTGTTCCGTGATTTTCCTCTTCAACATATTAAAACTCTTCTCAGCCTCTTCTGTCTAGTGAAAATATTTGTGTCTCTTCTTCACTGTGTCCATCATCTGTGCACTAATCCCACTGAAATTCCTGATAAATTTTCGGTAGAAACTAGCTAATCCATGAAAACTTTGAACTTCAAAGATATTCTTTGGTGATGGCCAATTCTTGATTACCTCCACCTTATCTGGATCCATTCTCAATTTATCTGTAGAAATAACAAATCCCAAATAAATGATCTTTGTCTTCATGAATGAGGATTTCTTCATGTTCATCAGCAGCTTCTCTTGCTGTAATCTCTTCATCAATGTAGCTAAGTGCTTTAGATGCTCTGCCTCTGTTTTACTGAAGATCAGTATGTCATCCAGATACACAATGACAAATTTTCCGATGAATTCCTTCAGGACTTCGTTCATCAACCTCATGAAGGTACTTGGCACGTTCGTTAAACCAAATGGCATAACAAGCCATTCATACAACCCTGCATTAGTCTTGAAGGTTGTCTTCCATTCATCACCTTCTCTCATACGAATCTGGTGATATCCACTTTTCAAATCAATCTTCGAAAAAAAAAATTCTCCACTTAAGCAATCCATCAGATCATCCGTCCTTGGCAATGGAAATCTGTACCTGATGGTTATCTTGTTGATTTCCCTTGAATTAGTACACATCCTCCAACCTTCGTCTTTCTTCAGACCGAGTACTATCGGAACAACACATGGACTCAAAATTTCTCTAACCAACCCTTTGTCCAACAAATCCTGGACTTGTCTTTTAACCTCTTCATTATCCTACGGCATTAATCTGTATGTTGTTTTGTTTGGTAAACTAGCTCTAGGTATGAGATCAATGTGATGACTCACACTTCTGATCGGTCGCAATGAATGAGGTAGTTCATCCACTACTATGTCAACGAACTCTTCCAACAGTTCCTAAACCTCTTCTGGTAGATCATCTACCCTTGTGCTAGTTAAAACAATCTTTGGCTTCCTGACCACAATGAATTGTGGTTACTCCTTCTTCTTAACCTCTGTAAGAAGTTCCTTCCCACTCATGAGAAGTACAACGTTGCTTACTTCAAGTTTCACCTCCTTATCTTTGATTGGAAGCAACATGTGAGTTCTCCCATTCTTCTCTAGGGTGTATGTGTTCATCCTCCCATCATGAATCACATTTCTGTCATATTGGCACAGTCTACCCAGCAATAGATGACAAACATCCATGGGAATAACATCATAGAGTATCTTATCATTATGTCCTCCTATCTTAAATTCAACTAAACATTGTTTGGTGACATTTACCTGATGTCCTTTTTGTAGCCATGAAACTCTATATGGACTTGGATGTTCAATCGTCTCCAGCTCCAACTTTTCTACCATCTCTGTAGAAACAAGATTATCTGTGTTACCACTATCCACAATGACTTTGCATACCCTGTCCTTGGTTTTTCAAGCAGTCCGAAAAAGACTGTTCCTTTGTACTAGATTTTCCACCTCTTTCTCTGGTGTTAAGAGAACTTTTCACATCATTAACGATATTCCACCTTCATCATCTTCTGCCTCAACATTCCACCTCTGCGCTTCAGAAATGTGATTCTCACCACCTTCTTTCTTCTTATCTGGACATTCATAAGATTTGTGTCCATTATTTCCACATGTGAAACACTTTATCGGTCCACCTCTTCCTCTTCCTCTACCTCTAGTATGAGGAAAAATGTTTCCATCTGCATACTGACCTCTCTATTCGGTATGTTGCCTTCTCTGTGAACTTCCACCTCTCTCAGTCTGAGTCTGAGGCTTTTTTCCGTCTTCTTTGTGTTTCTGATTTCTATCCTGGGCAACTGATTTGCCTCTGTCTTGACTTCTACCTCGACCTCTCTGACCTTATTTTCGGCTCAGCTTCTCTTCATCTTTTAGATCCATCTGATAAGCATATTCCACCATTCGGATGGTCATCATGCTCCTCTCATCCTAAATGTCGTATCTCGGGCCATTCATGTACCGGAAAACCTTTTCATCATCGCTTTCCTGATGACCTGCCCTGATGTTCAGCCTGTAGAATTCTTCGGTATATTCCTTCACTGTCATCAGCTTCTGTCTCAATTTTTTCATTCTTCGAAACAGAGTAATCTGGTAATCCCTGGGAATGAATTTTTCCTTCATCTTCACAATCATCCTATCCCAACTCTTGATTTTTTTCTTGCCTTTGCAGTGTATGTCATCTTGTAGTTCATCCCACCACAATGTTGCATGTCCTTTCAATCTTGTGACAGCATGTCTGACCTTATTGTCTTCCTCAACATCTTCATAGTCAAAATAAGTGTCCAGAGCTCTAATCCAGTCTAGAAGCTCTTCAGCATCCAAGTTTCTCTTATAAACTGGGATGTCCATTTTTTCTCTGGCACCCATCCTTGCGACAGCTCTAATCAAGCGTTCATTTGCGACATCTTCCGCTAAAATTTATTCTCCTTCATGTTCAACTTCATTTTCACTTTCAGAATCACTAAGATCCCCAACACCCACTGTGTGCCTCTGTGTTGTCTCCATGTCCTCAAGTCTGGCGCATAAATCACACATTTCTCTTGCCATGGCTAGGTCAGGCATCTGTCTACCTCTTCTTCTTGGTATTTCCCTTTCCTCCAGTAGATCGGGTGTTTTCCTGTCCCTTCTTCTTGGCGGCATGGTGAATCTTCCTTTTCCTTGCTACAGAAAGAAAAGAAACTTTTATGTGCTCTGATACCACACTTGACGGAAACTATGCCTCTGCCTCGGCCAAAGTCTCTGCGCTGACGTCCCAGTCTTAATGGATCGTTCTAATTTCACCTTCAAGACGAAGTGGCTCTTTCGATTCCTCACTGGAATCTCTGTTAAAAACCCGATCCACAGGTCCTTCCTTTTCCCCTGTCACAGCTTCTGCACATGCCTGATCTCTCCACGACATAAATTTCAGGTTTCGGGGTTTTTTTATTCCCATTGTCGAGAAACTCAGTCTTCTTGATCTCCCGATTTCTGATATGTCGATTTGTTGAAACGGCTTTAACTTTAGTTAGCCCCCTGGGCTATACCTTTGGTCCACATGCACTCTCCTTATATGAACGCAGTCCCTTTCGGGGTTTCGTGACTCAAGCGCCCAACCTCTTGGTCTCTCGACTCGCAAAGTGCCAATTCCCAAAATGCTAAAATGACCTTGCCTTTCAGGATTTTCCCCGAAACCCTAGATTGTTGCCACACATCCCCTCAAGATGGACGGTCCTCGTCGCTTTGCGATTTCGGGTTTTGAAACACTGCAAAGCCTATGGGTTCTTTCCCTCGGAACTCCTGAAGTTTCGATTCCCGACCTCCTATATGATGAAATGACGTTAGTTGGCCCCACAACGAAGCTTTCCACCTTGTCGGGATTTTGGACTTCGCGTTTCTGAAATGTGCGTGCTTCTTGTCTTCAGGGTTCATGAAATGTCGAACCCCGATAAGCCTATGGAATTTTCTATCGGTATTTTCTCCAAACTCTAGGATTTATGCTACATGTCCTCCTATGATGGATGGTCCTCAATCATTTCGTGATTTCGCAAAATCAAATTCCAAAATGCTCCACATCCTGTCCTCTTGGTCCCCGAAGTTCTGAACTCCGAAATGCCGACGGACTCTTGATCACCGCCACGTGTCTCAACAGACGGACGATCCTGATTCAGTTCAGGATTTTGCGACTTGCGATTCCCCGATGTCACAATTCCTCTGTCAACTTGAAACCCCGGTATTCGAAATACCGACGGGTTCTTGATCTCCACCATGTGTCCTAATGAATGGACGACTCAGATCAAATTTATGGTTTTCAATATGAAGTGACCCGATATCCTGCCCTCGAGACTTTCGATATCCCGAATTTCAAAATCCTGATAACCCGACGCCTTCTGGGAATTTCTCTCTGTTTGTGAGGGTTTAACTCTCGTGCAACTCCTTTCAGATCCCACAACTGACGGGTATTTAAGTGAGGTCCGACAGCTCATGATCTCCTGAGCTTGAAACTTGGGAAACAATCATAAACCCCTTACTTCTCTGTCAGATCGGACGGTTGGCGGGACTTCGCAAATTCTCTACGGAGAATTTTAACCATTCGTCTCTTCCCTTGAGAAGTTCCGTGAAATTTAAACAGAATATTTTTTCTGCATGGAACTTGTCCTCCTGCAGTACAATGTCACTGCACCTCCTTTTAATTCTTCAAGGAACTTAGCCTCTTGCTTCCCTTCGACGACTTCTAAGCTTCAAACCCTTCTAAGGTTTTCCACGACTTCAAGTCTTTCAGAAAACTCCTGCTGGCACTTCTTGCGGCAGACCTTCAAACACTTTCAAGTGTTGAACTCCTTTCGACTCTACACACTCCCTGCAGTAGCAGTCTCTCAACAAGTCATCCAGGTTACAAACCCCTGAAGCTTCACACGGCCTGCGCACACTTTTCATGACTCCTGTGCCTAACTGCACTTTTGAGGAAATGAGGACAAAAGCTATCCTATCCGAGATTTCATAGACAAACCTATGAACCCTTTGTCAATGCACTCCTTGCAGATAATTCAAGTGCACTCCTTGCAAGAACTCTCGCTCAGACAGAGAAACAATTGAAAATCTTTTCCTAACTCTTTCTCTCTCAAACTTCAAACATAATCCTAAAATCATTCATACACAACATAGAAAGCAAATGTATAACAGAAAGAGTAAAACCATGAACATACCCTTCATCATACACATACAAGAAACAAATACAACACCATGAATCTGAATTAAGACTTCTTCTATTAACTCAAATATCTATACATGGGTGTTTTTCAAACACAGTTTCTCTGTTCTAGATCTGTATGATCTTCTCTTGGTAATGTTCTTCACTCTCATACAATAATACAATGAGGGTGTCTATATCCGTTTTCCCTCCGCTCCTAAAACTGTCTAATCTGATAATTCAAAGCTACCTACTAACATAAATTCCTTCTTAGTCCTTAAGACGAGAGCGAGTCACTCAAGGTCTGATTACAATCTATAAGTACGCCTCTCCTTAACTATTACATTTACGTTTGGCGCATCCATCTTCAAAAAATTTTAAACAATTTATCATGTGTCCAAAATGCGTTGGCGGTTGCCCCACGCTCACTTGATGTTTGCGATGCTCCTGCATCACTAGCACTTCCTCCCACAATAAAAGCACATAATTTTTTCCATGCTTCATTATTGAAGAGATATGTACATGATTCTAATCATATAATTGACTGGTCTGTGATCTAGGTGGAACCAAAGGGATAATTCCTGCCAAAACCTCAATGCATACTAAATAGAAAGGAAACCCCACTCAAGAATCGAACCATTGCACAGGTCAAGGTGCAAAGGAAACATTTTGGCCCAGATGAGGCTACGTGGGAAATGGAAGATGCCATGAAATAGGCATATCCGATTTTGTTTACTTCTATACATACACGTCATGTTTATAGATAGAACATCGAGGACGATGTTCCTTTAAGGGGGAGGGAATTGTAACACCTTGTTTCCCCTAGTCTGTAAAAATAATTATATTGTCCAAGAACTATGGCAAACTCAAAGACGTCAATGTTTGATTTGACGGACCTTTGTATAAAAGGTCGATGAATGTAAATTATGTTATGAATAGGTGTTGCATGACTGTTGGGAGGTGGTGGAAGGGACTTGGAATGGTTGCGTTAACTTCCACCGAGCCAGTACTGTACTGGGCTATACTTTCTCACAAACCAAAGCAGCTCTCTGATCCTGGAATGGATTTCCTGTCAGATTTGTAGGTGGGGAGGCTCCTCAAGAGTTAATGAGGGGATGGGGGTGAACCGCCCATCTGTAACAACCCTCAGACCTGACCACAGATGGCAGAACTCATGCCACATGCAACCTTGCAGACATAAATTGGCAAGAGAGGAAGCGTGGTAACGAAGAGAGCAGTGCGCACGAAAGGGGATCGTGAAAAGAGACTGGAGAAACCCTGGAAACGCCGGGAGTTATGAATACTAGGAGAAGGAGATTAACCTTCATCTTGGGTTGTTTTCCTACAACAGGAGAAGGATAGTAACCTTCATCCTTGATTTCTATTGAGTTGGAAGTAAAAGACTGAACCTCAAAGCATGGTGGTCTAGCTCGGGGGTGGCTAGTGGTAAATCCGTTTGAAATCACTGAGCCTACGGTTGGGTGGAAATGAGCACCCCTCTCAGCAGTTGCATCACACCTGGTATATTTGATAATTGTTTTATACCTTGTATTTCGAACTGAATATCATGAATGCATGCTTGTGTTCATGTGCCCATAATAATTTCTATGTAGAATGATTGCCTTATGTTTTAAAATGGAAATAATGGATGCATGTGTATGCTTATATGTCCTCGATGGTTTCTTTACAAATGGTTAAGTCTGGGGTCGGAAGGGTAGCTCTCTAAGGTCTCGGAGTCATGGGAGTTTGAAGCCCCGAGGAGTCGAATTTCGTGATTCAAGCTCAGAAGGGACAGCGAGCCCAATTATGGAAGGAGAGAATACCCTATTATTTGGTTGATGAACGATCTAAATCCTTTCAAGAATACCCCATATCTGTTGAGACCGATGGATCTAGAGGAGGGGCATACGCGTTAACACCTTGACCCTTTCATCCTTCGTATGTAGCGATGGGATCCTGGACCGTAGATCCAAGGATCTATCAGAGCCCTATTGACCGTCGATCTTAGCCTTGTATAGGCAGGAGAGTAGCATTTCGATGACTCACAACTTGGAGTGGTCAAGGGTAGGGCTTCATGAACTCACGATTCATGAGATCGCGACATGATCATGACCATTGGATCCAAGGCACGGGAGAACCGTTGGATCAGAACCTTCGTGGGTATTACCTATCGAGGGTTCGAAACTTGAGAGAGTTTCTTTTCGATTGTAGAAGTCACAAGATGTGAGTAGCGCTAGTATTTAGCCTAGGAAGCAGGTAAGCGGTGGTAGACATGTGTCACACTGGGAAAGAGTCAACCCACTATTGAATTATCGTGGCTCGGGGTTTCATAGGATGAAGAATCTACACCTTGATCGCTAAGGCCATGAAACGCCCAGAGCCGACGTCTCTTGCGATGAGCAGTGGCGACACAACCCATGAGTAGAGTATAGTGGGGTTGACAAGTGGCGTGTGCACATCAGTTTGGCAGAGTCCATGCAACATTGACCTATTGCGTCTCGGGGATTCGCGAAGGAGGAGTACGAGAGCTCAACACCTCAACTGGTGAGGTTGCGAGTGGTGCTAAAGTCTAGCCTAGCCTACGGTTACATGTAGCAGGCACTAGTGAGGAGGGATCCATACCCATATAGCATCTCGGGTATCGGTGTTTGGAGAAAGGGGAGTCAAGGGTCTTGATTCCCGATTCGTGAAGCTGCGAAAGGCACTTGCACTAAGGCCAACTTATGGTCGTTTGGAGGAGGTTAAGGGTAGAGAGGGTCTGCGTGAGGCCCCATAGAAGTCTTGAGGATTCTATTCCTCGAAGAAAAAGTTGAAAAATCTAAGTTGATGTAGTGGGTGTGTGACAACTCATGTAGACAAAACCATAAAGGGAAAATATTGCATGATCATGCAGACCCAAAATGCTTTATAGCACCCAACTAAATTCTCCCTCAAATTTGAGATTCAAATTCCACCACTTGTCCTTTTGAAGCTTCCATGTTGTGATCATCAATGCCACATAGTTGAATATGATTAGTCCACACATCCATTAAGTCAAACTTGATATTGTTAGTGTGGCAATATGACACTTTCTAGGACTTTCATATGCACCTATAGTCTCTATTTACTAATCACGTCAACGTTTTATCTTCACCCACTATGCATATGTTCCATCCTTGTCTCATCTTGAATGAACACCATGTAGGGAAATCTTGTGATTTTAATTATATTTCATCCCATTTTTATTCCATGTCTCATCCCTTCAATTCTACATGGTGTTTTTTGGACCTAAAACATTATAGAATTCGATTTTGGTTCGAGGTCAAGTCAGTGGGAAGTGTTGCACAACTAGACAACATAAGAATCTCACTCCACCCATTCTATTATTGGACCAGAAATATCATAAAACACATGTTAAAACTTTATGCAACTATATGAATTGTGTATACACAATGACACTAAGATCATTGTATTTTTTAACATCACAATAATCGTGGCCCAAAGAAACTAAAGTAGTTTCCATACAAACAAGTTTCGTAAGAGAAACATGTTAAAGTATATCCCCTAAGAGTTATCCAAGTTATTTGCAAGAATGTGATCCTCAATATTATCCTCTTCATGCACATTGATTTCTTCATGTTCCTCTCAATCTACTATTGGTGCACAATGATGCATGTGCTAGAGTTTTCAGTGCATACCTCAATGAGGCAAAATTTTATGAGGTACCTCAAAATATAAAAGTATAGAAAATAGATAATAGAGTAAAGAAATTATAAAAAATAGGAGGTTACTGTGGCTTAGGTAATAGAAGCTTGAAACACTTCTATTTCCTTTCTTTTGGATATGGAAGCTAGGGGCATTTATTAGAACACCTTAACTAGGTGTGTTTATCATGAATAATTGTTTACCAATTTATCTTATATAAATGGTACTCTTTTCTCATAGATGGTATGAATTGTCCATACATAAGGACAATAAGATTGTCGTATTTCTTGACATCACAATGATCATGGCCCATAGAAATTGAAGTAGTTTCCACACAAACAAGCTTCTTAAGAGAAGCATGTTGAACTATAGCCCCTAAGAGTTATCCAATTTATCTGCAAGAATGTGATCGTCAATATTATCCTCTTCATCCATATCAATTTCTTCATGTTCCTCTCAATCTATTATTGGTGCACAATGATGCATGTGCTAGAGTTTTTGAACCATCGCTTGACCAAGGAAAATTTTAGGAGCTACCTCTAAATTTAAGAATATAGAGAAACAATAATAGAATCAAGAAACAAGAAACAAGAAACAGAAGGAGATTACTATGTCTTAGGTAATAGAATCATGAAACAATGATCGAGTGATGCAAAGAAGATGAAAGATAGCCTATTGATAAAAATATTTTTTCATTGGGACCACAAATCTCAATAATTATATCAAACCCTTTTATTGATGTTTCAATTACACAAAACCTTCTATGTTTGATACTTATGCAAAAATAATTAGATTGCACTCTTGGAAACCAATTTGAATTTATTTTGGTATTTTGACTACAATTGGTAATTTTATAACCAATTCTACTATCATTGTCATGAGAGGAATATTAAAGGAGCTAGAGCACAATTGTTAAATAAAAAAATTATGATTGAATGTGAGCAATGTGAAATTATAAAACCATGATGAGAACATAAGTTCTTAATAAACATGGAGTTACCTTTGATGTCCCGAGGAAGATAAAATAAAATAGGGCAATATAGTTATAATGTTAATAAAATAGGCTTGCTTTTTCTCGCTTCCATCCTAACATGTGGTTGCTTTTTGACCACCATGGTTTAGTTGGTTTCATCAGCCTTACGGACTTGAGGAGCTAGAGGAGGTTGGGTTTACATATTAACTTTCCTAACATACAATGGAAAATATCTTTCCTGTGATCTGTAAGAAAGTATTCAAAATATCAATATACAGAAACACAAAACATACTATTGTAGAGTACTAGTTGACTATTGTCGAAATTTCTGCTATATGTGGCCTATTATTTTACACATTACGTATTAGTTTTCATATTTCCAATTTGTTGTTGTGAGTTTCTACAAGTTTCCATTTATGCTCATTACATCATATCGAATGTAAGTCAATTCTAGCCCCCTAGCCTCCTTGGGAATTATATAAAAGTTCCACGACACCAATGGGAGGCATCTCTTCTTGCTTGTAGGTTGTTTCCTCCAAATTTCAAATTACCTATAAGAAGCATATTCAATTTCCTATATCCTATAGTAGAAGGAAAAAAGAAAAAGAACAATAAATGTCTTTCTAGAAATATATTGTTAGCTATGTTGGTGATTCTCCTTGCAAGTAGTACACCTTGAGAAAATTGTCTATGAAGGTCATTCTCAAAGTTGTTCAACACCCAATTGCATAATTCTGCTACAAGTACGTCAATTCTAAAGGGTATTCCTAAACACCTTATAATATATCCCATCTAAATAAATTCCCATTTTTTAAAAAGCTAGTTAGGGAATTCATCCTACCGAATAATAAGGGCCTCTACCTTTTCCTTTATGACCACTGCACATGTTTTCCTAGTGAATATATGCAAACACTACATCATTCTTTCTATGTTTGAGTTCAAGTTTGAGAGAAATGTTGTTTGCAAGATGTACATTAAGCAGTTGTTCTCCATCAAGAATGATAATTCCTCTAACCCACCCTTGGAACCACTCTTCAAGATGCAACTATATGCAACTATATACTACTATATGCAACTTTATGCAAAAAATGCAACTTATGCAACTACATGCAACTATATAGCAACTATATGCAACTATATGAAACTACATAGAAACTATATGCAACTATGAAACTATATGAAACTATATGCAAATATGCAACTTATCCAACTATGCAACTATGCAACTATATGGAACTTTATGCAACAATGCAACTTATGCAACTATATTGCAACAATTTCATATGCAACTATATGCAACTATGCAACTTATGCAACTTATGCAACTTTATGCAACTATATGAAAGTACACAACTATATGCAAGTTATGAAACTTTGTGCAAATATTCAAATATATAAAAAATATGCAACTTTATGAGAATTCCTGTAATCCACCCTTGGAACCACTCTTCAAGATGCAACTATATGCAACTTTATGCAAAAAATGCAACTTATGAAACTATATGCAGCTTATGCAACTATATAGCAACTATATGCAACTATGAAACTATATGCAACTATATGCAAATATGAAACTTATCCAACTACGCAACTATGCAACTATATGCAATTTTATGTAACAATGCACTTATGCAACTATATTGCAACTATTTTGTATGAAACTATATGCAAATATGCAACTATATGCAACTATGAAACTATATGCAACTATTCAACATGAAACCTATGCAACTTTATGGAGCTTATGCAACTTTATGCAACTATATGAAAGTATGCAACTATATGCAAGTTATGCAACTATATGCAACTTTATGCAACAATGCAACTTATGCAACTATATGCAACTATATTGCAACTAAATGCAACTATATACAATTATATTGGTACCACAAACATATATTGTCATGATAACTTATCTTCTTGTTTAAACGAGTGTAGGTACCACCAAATAGGAATTTGTCGGATCTATCTTCCTCGAGTGATGATCAAGATATAATAAGAGATGTTGAAAGTGAGACGTGTTTTACTATATCTACCGGTTCTAGATCAACTAGATCTGAAAAGGTAAGGAAAGATTTCGTAAACGCGTGCAATTTTTTATTGCCAACGGAGGGTCATGTAGCTATGATGCTGAGAGCATAGGTGACATTGATTTTCCCTTGAGTTATAAAAATCTAGTGCAACGATGGGCACCTAAAGATCTAACTGAAGTGGACACAGTTTTCTTCATTAGTGGGAGGATGTATCGCATTTATCCTTCGTCCTTACATGTATTGGGGCTATTTTCCATGGATGGCATAAAGGTTGGCTATGGCACTGTAACTAAACTGATGGAGTATGTCGGACCATTATACAAATGCATTCACTGGTTGATGGTTGTATGATATATGCGAAGTATGTGGATATACGAAGTTGCCACAAATTATATACAACTAGTAGATAACAATAAAAATAAAGGGGCAACTATGTATATTGATGGAAGGCCAAAAGCTACTGGAAACATTGTGGGATTTATAAATAGTACACAACCAATGGAAGCACTAATAAACTGAATTACATATTTGAGGGACGTGAAGGAAATCATATATTTGTATGTGCAAAAAAAACAATACCTCCAGGTGAAGGGTTGTTGATCGATTACAACTTAAATCGAATATATGGAGGGGGTGCATCTATGGGGGTAAATATCTTACATACCATTCAACTTGACCTTTGATCAATCATTGTTACAATTTATTGCTGCAATATTTCAATTTTTTACTGCATATATTTCATTTTTCATTATTTATTTTTCATAACTCTTCTTGATTAATTTATTGTGTCAACATCTATCCAGGGTGACCGTGAGATATCATAGGCTACATTTGTTCGGGGTGGCCGTGGAAAGACACCCACTGTGCCTTAGAAGGTAAATGTTAAATACAGTAACAACTTATGACTACAACAACTAAATTTCAGAAATTTCATTATTTTTTTCTGATATTACCGCAATATTTCATTTTTTTAATGTTACAGGTGAATTTCATAACTTTTATTGATTGATTTAATGTGACAACATCTGTCTAGGGTGACCGTGGCAGAAAATCACCCGCTAGATCTGTCCAGGGTGACCGTGGAAAGGCACCTGCTATGCCTCACTAGGTAAATGTTAAATACAGTAACCAATTATGACTACAAGAACTAAATTTTTGAAATTTCATTATTTTTTTTTTCTGATATTACACTAATATTTCATTTTTTAAATGTTACAGGTGAATTTCATAAATTTTGTTGATTGATTTATTGTGTCGACTTCTGTCCACGGTGACCATGTCCGAACATCACCTGCTACATCTGTTCAGGGTGACCGTGGAAAGGAATTCGTTGTGTCTCACCAGGTAAATGTTAAATACAGTAACAACTTATGTCTACAACTACTAAATTTATGAAATTTTGTTATTGTTTTTCTGATATTACTACAATATTTCAATTTTTTAATGTTACAGGTGAATTTCATAACTTTTGTTGATTGGTTTATTGTGTCAACATCTGTCCAGGGTAACAGTGTCTGAAAATCACCTGCTACATCTGTCCAGGGTGACCGTGGAAAGGCACTCGTTGTGCCTCACCAGGTAAATGTTAAATACAGTAACAACTTATGACTACAACAACTAAATTTCTCAAATGTTAATTTTCATCTCATTAATTTTATTCATCAATGTATTGTGGCATGGTCAATGTGGGAACAATCCCACTGAGGATATTGATGATGAAGAAATATTATATTTGACTAACCCAATGACAACTATAATGAAGGCCTTGAAGAAGGATAACATAGAATATATAGGTTTGCTTAGCAAAGGACCCCTGACACATGAGGACAGGGAAAGAATTGTAGAGATACAAAATACAATAACTAATTTTGGGGTAAGTGGAATCCTGACATAATTTTATCAGCGATGAAAATTTCATATCCATTTTTTTGTTTTATATTTTGTATATGATATGATAAAGTAAAGTTTTCTATTTGTAGGAGTTTTTAAACCCCGTGCGTCGGAAACCTGCCAATCTTGCAATTGCTATAGGTACCAGTGATGGTCCAATGCAAAAAACAATGTCGACATAGCAAAGTGCAAGTGAGGTTTTTTGAGCCTCCCGAGGTTCCCCTTGAATCCATTGATGAGAGAAATGATTTTGACCAGCATGAAATGCCAGATCATGATGAGCTGGAACCTAGGACTCCACATGACTCCGGAGAGGAACACACTGTAGATGGAGAGGAAATTATTCTACATGGAGCAGAATGAATTAAAATCACTAGATCACTAGATGTCACCTTTCTGGTGGATGACGCATGTGTTCCGATCAAGATTTAGAATATTGCAGGTAATTGTTAATTAATTGATTCATTTTTTTCATGAAATTAAAATGGACATTTGTTGAGATTATTATAAATTAATGGATAACATGTTTATGCAAGAAACAATTTTTTCTATAGAAACTTAAATAACAAAGAATTGGAGTTGTTTGCCCCCACCATTCTCACACGGTGGAATGTCCAAGATAGAAAAAAGAAATATGATTTAATAGACCACATGGTAAACTTGTTCGGAAACACTTTCAACAAGAAATTGGTTACAAAGTTAGCCGACGAGAATTTAAAATATACCAGAGCCCCAGTGTAGGGAGAAATTGAAATTAGACCTCAAGCATGAGTGCCCTCCCATGGTTCAGAGAAAGAGTGGAAGGCCCTGATAGAGGATGAAAAGGAGAAATTGTTTAAAAAACAAGGAAGACATCCATGAGCTGGTCAAGCAAGGCACAACACATGTCATATTATCAGTGAAATATGATAATTTATGTTTTTCTTTCCTATTTTAAGTAACAATTATGATATCTAATGTTTTTCTAAAATTTCATATGTAGGCTACCAGACACCTCCAAAGCAACCAAGGCCAGAGTGGAAAAACACGACCAACATAAAATAGGCTAGTGTAGCTATGGAAAACTAAAATCCCGAATAGTAAGATTTAAATGATTAACTGTGGTTAATATTTATTTAACAGTAGAGAACAAATATATGTTTTTTTTATTGGTATTTTTAATGGTGTTATTCATTGTAGTTAAATATGTTTGACACTTCTTCCACCGAGGAGAAACTAAATCTTGGTTACAAGCACGGTTTTAAAAGTGTGATTGAATATAGAAAAATATTGGGCCAGACTCTTATCTCCTCAGCCATGCAGGTAAATCAAATGAATAAGGAAACTGCAGTATCATGCTTGTAAAGTCTATTCATATTTTATTATATCACCCTTAACTAAGTATTTATGTTTGCTTTCAAAAAATAGTGCTACCACAACAGTGAATCTAGCGGTATTAAGGAAACACCATATCATACAAGGGTGCACATGTCCAATGATAGTGGAGAGAAAAGTACACATTCCGATATGTATGCTTTAGAATTAGAAATATTTACTGTGATTGTAGATATTTATTTCCTGACTTATACTTATATATTATCTTCTCAAAATTGAAGAGCATGTAGTTTAGGAGGTTGAACTACGAGAGGAACCAATACTTGGACAAGAAATTAATGCACCAACTATCACAGCTACACAGGAAGGTAAAGAGAAATAGTGTAATGTTAATCAAAATAATGAATTAGTTATTTAAATTATATTTCAACATAACGATATGATCATTTTCGTTGTTGCAGTTCACGACCCTGAAGAGATGCCTCGACGCCCTTCTTGATGACATACCCAAAGTATGTTACATGAGCGCATGGAAACACAAACAATAGAAGGACAAGGCACACAAAATACAATGTCCTTGGATGATTATGATACCCCACTTGTCAATTTTATGAATGTAAAAAAGAATAAATCAAAGAAAAATTAATGTATAAATTCATGACTTGTATTTGGATGTTTATCGATGTTTATATGTTCATATGCTTCAATGTTTATATGTTCATATGTTTTGATGACAATCCTAGTTATACATGAATGTCTATATGTTTTATATATAAAGAAAATCATTTGTTGGGTATGGGGAATTGAGAGCGATGTGAGGGGGGGGAGGGGCCATATGAGCTTCCACCTTCATGCGGTTGGCCTTGTTCATTAGAGAATAACCTATTCTCAAAACAAAGAGAATCTCATTAAGGTATGTGACCACTTAATTTTTTTCTAGAGTATTTTACATACCTAAATGCATGTTTATTTTCTTATATATTATTTACTCATATACATAATTTGTATTTTATGATTCATACAGGTCTTGGTGATGGAAATTCATCTCGTGGACAACTCCTATCAATTTGTATGGGCTAATGGATATAGAGAAAGGACAATGATAAGGTAAGGGTTTTGACGTGTTTTTTAAAGTATGCTTTATACTAGTAAAATTTCACAATCCTCATGAAAGGATACAATTGCATTTTTGGTAGACAAGCATCAATTGTTTTAACAAAGTATGAATCATAGATTGTGGGAAAATCCTTTTTTTGTATTCTTACATTGGCCAATACAACTCTAACATATTTTTAGTACAAAATCTTAACCACACACACACACACACACACATATTAAACCTAAGTAAACAAATGATAGAAGATAAAAGGAGAATATGTACTGATAGGAATGAATGAAGATAATAATATGAATAATAGACTATAATGTATGTTTCTGTGTCCATCGTGGGATTCCTAGAGCACCACCTATCATTCATGATCCAACACATAGTAATCAAGAATCCCATCCATTGCTAATGACTGCAAGTACCATATGATTAACTAATAATTTGTATCCTTAATTATGAGCTATCAATCTTTATTATCACCATATTCTTCTAGTTCATGTAGATTTATATTTGAAGTTTTGAATATTAGTGAAGAATTCCATGCAAAATATATCTACATTCAACACTTTATGAGCTATCCCAACATTGTTCCAATTGTGGATTTTCGAGAGGTGATTAGGTCCCACATCTTATTTACCTAGTTAACCACCACTTCAAAATAAAACTCCTAAAATAGTAGAAAACATCGATATAATTAACCTTCAAACATTGTATTGTTAACCAAATACTTGACCACTAAATTGTCAATGGACAACTTGAAGGACTGGTCCAGAAGATAATACTTGAAATTTTGTAGCATATACACCATCACCAAGCCTTTTCCTTTCATGGTTGTGTAATTAATTTTTTTTTCTAGAAAATTACCTGGGGTGGTGTAGCATGTGTTCCCCTCACTATGCCAACATGTTCCAAATGCAATGGTAGCGGAATCCACATGGACATGGAAAGAGCCCAATGTGATAAAATGCATGTTGGGTTCTTGGAACAGTTCAAATTATTTTGATAATAATAACTTTGATATGTTTTGTAGATAAGGTCTAAGGTTCGAGCTCGTATAGCCTTATACATTCCACTAAGTTACACTACTCATATATATATATATATATATATATATATATATATATATATATATATATATCCCCTCATAGTCCCTATGACTTGGAATTTCAATGTCTTTCGGATCATATCAATATCTTGTCCTTATCAAGATCGGTGGATGGGAACATGGGTCAACACAAACCTTATGTCTAGTAGGTTCCTAGTGGGTAAAATATGCCTACTTATTTAGCCAGGAAAGACCTTGTCCTTGTTCTTGTCTTCCTACTCTTTATATTTCTTATCTTTGATGTTATACTTTCTTGATAGGATCAATGTTTTATGAGTAGATGAACCTCCTATCTTGAGCATTGTTTCAACAATGTCGTGGGCTATGTCCTCTATCCATAGAGAATGGGTGATTTTTTCTTTCTAGTTTATGTTTTGAACTATTCTTCTCTTATTTTTAAATTAGCCCCTTTGAATGTTGGGGCCATCCTACCTAGTGACCTTGTTAGTAATATTCTTCTTCCCACCTTTTTTTTTTGTTGTAGGAGCCACTTCTACACCTATGGTGGACTATGAAGCTAGAAATTCTTCTTCAGTTATCTTAAAAAATTGATACCAAATAACCTTCTGTTTCTATCTTGCTAGGGAATCAATGAAAATACACTTAATAATCCTGTTTTGGACACATGCATTTGGATTCCCTTATTTCAATCTTAGGGGCACTTAGCATATTGTGGAGGATGGATGAGAAACTTAGAACTTGAATTGGGTTTAAAATGAGTAAATTTGCATTCAAAATGAGTCCTTTTGGTGCATACTTCATGTCAACATTCTTACCTTTTTTGCATAGGCCACAACTCTTTCACTTGACTACTGGCACCTTGCTATGGATTTAAATTGTTTGTTATGGATTATCATTGCAATCTCCTCTCCCGCAACTTATATTTCAAATGATCATGTTTGAAACACTACATAACTATGGCCCAGTTTTATAAGAATGGTATAAGGATGGGATGCTAAGAGTATTGGAAAACTAGATAATGCTTAACACTATATTTAAACAATGCAATAACTTAAATCAAAGATAACATAGGTGATAAATTGTAGACATGATAAATGAAATTATATCTAATGAAAATGTATTGAGAAATTCTTGATTTGAGAGGTATCTTGAAGGCAACAAAGTCTCGGCATGAGTTTGCATTCTATTGGCATGAGGAGACAAACTCTGTAGGATAATTTTTATTTTATCAAACTCTGTAGCTAGGTCTATTTTCTGCTTAGGAGTTTTCATTGGTAGCATACTTGTAGGTGTTGAAGTTTGCAGTAGAATGTACACTGCTAGAACAAGGAGGATGTAGGCTGAGAACTTTGTAGCCATATGACAATGTTGATATTTGGGCATTTTGATTGTGATAGAAGGATGTAATTTTGAGTAGTAATATTTGTTTTTTGCAATGAAGTCCTTGTAGTTATTGAAACAGGTGAGGTTTTATATAATATCAAGATAATACATTTGAAGTCTCCTTCTTAGCATAAAATTGTTAAGCAATGTACATTGTCTTTTGATAGTGGAATTGGTCTTACAATGTACATTTTCTTGAACTTGTAGCCAACCTATAAAAATGATACCCTGAAATTTTGGAGAATTCTTTATTTTAATCGATTCCATAGCTCTAATTGAATGATGGTTATGTTTTTATCATCTTATTGATAATGAGTATACTGGAGTGATCTTTTATTTGTTTATGAGTTACTTGGGGTAGTAACCTCTTGTAGAGTGCTTGAAATATTGGCATCCATAATGTTTTTGAGTAATCTTGTGAGTATAATGGGTGGATGTTGAATCTTTATATCTGACTATGGAAAAGATCTCTGGAAGCCCTATTTCTGCCATGAAAACTCAATGAAATCAGATTGCCTAATAAATGATGATTTAATTTAATGAGATCTAACATAACTTACTCTATATTATGCACTATTAAATATCATAAATTTATCTTGAATAATAGTCATGAATATAGTATTTATGCAAATATCTAACAACATTATAGATGACACCCATATTTTAAATGTACTCAGACATTCTATTGCATGGATTCTATATCAAATATCCTAGTGCCAGTGACATTCTTTACAATACTTGATTTTGATAGTTGTGTGATCCATTGTATTTTCCCTATGTCAATCAACCTCTATGTTGAAGATCATCCATCAAGATGTTGTGTACATGGTATGAGCTATCCTAGAGTTACCGAGATCAACAATTTTTGTAAGTCTATGTTATTGAGGGATATATGGTTGATGCTTATCCTATTTCTTGAAACTCGTAGTTGGATCCTTGATACTTCTATAATGCCATCAAAGAAATTTAAATAGGAATAAATAAGGTATAATGTATTTGAAATGACATAGAGGGGAATCATTAGGATAAGTTTTCCTTTTTTTTATATTTTTTCTCAGAATAGACTTCCATTTTTGGTTTTCAGTTTTGTTATGCCTAGTGGTGCCTCACAGAGGTTTTCAACATGGGGAAACATTTTATTCCATAGAATAAGACTTTTCGGGAAACTTATTTTTCAAGCCAAGCTCCATCTTAAGATGCCTCAAAATAAGTTTTCATCATAAGACATATATATTTCATTTAATTTTTTTTTTTCATGAGATAGTTGTTTTCTTCTGTATGGATGGTAGGGGTTCCATCAATCACAACTAGTTGTGGTTGGGATTTAGAAGGTCCTAATCCTCCTCGTTATTTTTGGATTCATATTGATTCTTCTGTTTGAACTCTGGAGGAAGAAAAACATGGTCGTTATGAATTCCAATATATTTCCTTGGCATAAACTAACCAACTTCTTGGAGGAACATGCATATATAAAGTATTAGGTGGAACCATTTGTACTACTCCTTTGATTTCATGCTAATAGACCCTTATTCTATTTGACCCATACAAGAGTTTTGCTTCTAAATAATCTTTTGAGTTTTTTTTTTTTAGGTGGATTTTTTTGTTTCCTTTCTATAATAAATTTTGATTTCTTAGTTCTTGCATTAGGTAGTTCACTCTTCCTTGCAAAACACTTAAAATATTAACTTGAATTTCTAGAAAATTGCTTTGCACTATCATCTTCTTATCACCTTTAATGATAGTTTGTGGTAACCATTATTTTTATAAATAATTTTTATAAATATCAATGCTATGTCTTTTAAGATTATGGGAACCTGGAATTCAACTTTCACTCCAAATACTCTTCGAAAACATACTTCTTACGAAATTGTTTCTCAAATTACTCCCATGTCATAGAAAAAGTACTCCACCCAAATTGTGGTTATAGATTTATCCACCACAGTAAGGCACTTTCCTTAAACTATTAGATGGCCAACCTAGCCTTCTTATTTCTATAGTGATTTCGTAGAGAAAATCATAGGTTCATGTTTTCCAACCATGATTCAGATTATGCTAAGAACGAAATGAGACAAAAAAATATATATAGCAGAGATATGGAAGAGGTGGATGGCCACAAAGATCCACCTGTATCAATCCTCCCCCTTTAGGAATCAATGGTCCTCATTGCGTAAAGTTCCCTCGGGATATTGAGATACTTCGGCTGAATTTGAACCTTGGTGAGTTGCTTGCCTTGTTGAAGTAGATGTCCTTCTTGTACTTTTCCTATGGAAGGATGTCATGAAATTTGCTACAATGAACTCTAGTGGGGAAAATATGTGTATGAGTGTTTTTTCTTGGTGATGTGCGACGATTTGCATGAATCTACCCAAGGATTATGAATCAAGCCAGTAGTGCTCATATTGTAACTATATTTCACATAATAAGAAAAGCTAGGTGTTAGGCACTACTGACACTACCCACACTGTATATCTATGTCTCTTGTATGCTTCACAAGTGTTATCTTGTTTCACATGTTTCATTATTGTATGCATAAATGAGACACCAAACATAGATTTATCTAGATTCAAGGACATGTCGTACTTTCTGCAACATCGAAATAGTTTCCTCAGGTGATTAAAAGTATCTCCTGATAGCTTGGCATAAATAGTATGGTCATCGAGGTAAACCTAAATAATCATACCAATTAATTCATTGAATGTTATGTGAGTACCTCTCTAAAAAGTGGCACCTCCATTGATTAGAATAAAGGTCATGCATTCAAAAGTGAAGGTTCCCCACTAAGTAGTGAAGGTGGTTTTATAATGATCTTCTCACTTGAGTTGAATTTGATCATAGCTTAAGAATCCATCAAGCAGAGATATCATTTGGGATCCTACAACTTGTTGCAAGATTAGTTCCGTGTTGGGGAACATAAGGTTATATTTCCCTCTTTCCTTGTTAAGGGTGCAAAAGTCTACACATAGTCAAATGCACCCATTCATTTTGTGAATTAGGACCAAGTTAGAAACCCACTAAAAGTACTTGACACAGAAGTCAATAATTATCTCTCCTTCTTCTACTTCCACCTTTTCTACTTTTGGTTTACTTTTCCTATTGCTTCCTTTTCCCTTTTCTTTTTCTATGCTACTGAAGAAGAATCATATTCCTCAACTACCTATGTATCCTCTCTTGTTAATGGTGTTGTATTTACCCAGTTAATTTCTTCTGAGACAATGGATTAAACCACCTCTATTGTTTATTCCCTTACCTATGATTTTGAAGAAGCATATTCCTCTCTAGCTACAAGGTCAACTCAATCAAATGGATCTATGGATGTTAGTGGTGGGACTATATATAGAACCAGTTATGATATTGGCATTGAGAATCTTGTCAACATCCCTCCTAATAGTGGCCTCAAAGGCTAGAGTAACTAGTTGTTGTATTTTCCAAATATGAATAGTGTTGTATTTTATAGTAATAACATGATGGATAATTCTCAGGTCAAAACCACAAAAGTCATCATATGAATAAACAAAGACATCCCTGAATTCAAGGAATAAAGTAATATTATTTTTATTTTCTAACTCGAAACAATTAGCGCTTATAGACAAAGTTTTAAGGTCATCATCTACACCAATATTCATAAGGATAGTGTATGATACCTTTCTCTTTGAATCCTCTTGAGAGGATGTGTTATTACTCCCAACATCACCTAGGGAAAAGGAATTATCCAAAGGTAGTAAGCCCTTGGGAAACTTTTTTTTGTCTATGAGAATGACATTAGAGTATCAACATGATCTCAATAAGAAAAAAGCAACAAATGCCCCTATCATCCTGGATAATTTGCCAAGAATCATCATTATCAAGTAGGTGAAGTTTATACAAATATATCATAGGGTGGCTACAATGGTTAGCCAATAGCTATCTCTCGAGTCTAGTAGTGTAAGGGACTAGCTTATCAACTATACAAATTTGCTTCTCTACAACTATTTCCAACTCTTCATGTAGATTCTCATGTATATATTTTTGTTTAAAAACCTATAGGAGGCATGGAAATAGCGACGAAATTTCATCCCAAACGTTTACTCTACCAAGAATTTTCATGGCGATAGCGAAGAAAGTTCGTCTTCCATACAAAAATGAGTTTTACTCTACCAAGGCTTTTCGTGGCAATAACGATGAAGGTTTGTCGCAATGTTCCACACTTTTTCGTCACACATATAGCATTTGCATCGTAAACTGTTGGTGAGTCAAGGATTTTCGTGGTAATAGCGACGAAAGTTCATCGCAATGTTCCACGCTTTTTCGTCACACATACAACATATGCGTCGTAAGATGTTGGTTAGTTTTTTACTTTGGCATGGTTTTTCATCCCTATTGCGATGATATTTTGTCATTATTTCCAAACTTTTCAAGGTAAAACTATCTTGAGGATGATGACACTTGGCGGCCTTATGTCATCTCTATTTCCACGAAAACCTGGTTCATGGATATAGCAACGAAAAAATTTCCACGAATAAGAGACTTTTCTTTCGTGGAAAGTGCGACAGATATGTGGCAATAGAAACAAAAAACCGTGGAAAATTTGGTCATATGTAGTAGTGAGCTCTCTCAATGCCCCTCTAGGACTCTGTAGATCAATTCCTTGTGGAAGTTTTGACTCGAATTCCACATTCATGGCCCATCCAAGTTCAGTGTTGAAAACCAGGATCTGATGCCAATTTGTAACAACCCTAGCCACCCAGACAAGGAAATGCCACTTGAAAATATCATGCTCTGATACCAATTGTAACGTCCCCCAGTCACCCAGGTCAGGGACACATCACTACTTCAAAACCAAACTACTCGGATATAAACATATATATCTAATGAAAATTTAAAAAGAGATAGACATTATGTTCATACACATATTCAAGAGGAAGTGACAATAAACACATACATGCAACATATACAGGAAATTATGATAACATTATAACACATGTAAAAGATACACAACATACAATTAACATAGAATTTGCACTTATCTTGTTATGAGAATACCACCAACTACGTGCAGACATTCCAAAAATATCCCTGCCTTAGACCACAGTCCTCCAAGATATCAGCAGTGGGTCACCCTCGAGATGGGACTAAAGTCCACCCAGGGAAAAGGAAATCCCAGGCTAGGATGAGACTATGGAAAGCTACACAATGCAACATGAAGGATTCCCTCCAAGGAGCCTACTTATGCCCACCTCTCACCGAATCTCATTCCCCACATTTATGTGCCACCACGGGAATATACACCTTTATTGTTCCACAATCCATAATCTGCTCCACTTCCCTTCTAGGTCTTCAGTAATAGGCCAGATCAATAATTCTAAGAGCTTTGTAGTTTTTGTTGAACTCCCTCCAGGATAAATCACTTCCCTAGCAATCTCTTTCACCTGGAGAGAGTTTCTCACAGGACTAAATACTTTCTTCTTCAACCCATGGGCCTGAAAACCCGCCTGTTCAAACCACATGCCTGAAAACTCAGTTCTTATGTCCAGCTCTTAAGTCCAATGGGTAGCCACAGTAGCAAAAACTGGGTAAGGCGGGGTACTGGCTCAATAAAATACCAATGCGGGCAAGTTACAGAGGTTCACGATGGTAGAGGGTTCAACAATGGCGGAAATTGGTTGACTGCATACCTTGTCAGTGCGTGAGGGAATCGGGAAGTGAATGGAAATAATGTTTAGTGAACCCCCGTAACGATGGAATTTCCCACATAAATATGCATGTGTCCTAGATGACACTTGGCTCTCCAGGATCTCGTTCCTCTCCACTTGGAGTTTGTTCCTCTTCCCAAAGGAACTTAGGATAATAGGTTATGTCCAAACTTAGTTCTTTAGTAATATATTATAATATTCCCTTGGGTTAAGCCCTCAAGCTTAGCCCCTTTTCCCTAGCCTCGCATCCCCATTCCCTTTCCCTTCCTAGTGGAGCTTAGTCCCCCATAATGCTTTTTTCATTGTTGGTCTACACACATTGATGCATTTTTATTAATGATCTGCATAATCACATATACACAAATAGGCTCACTTCCCTTAGCATCTTGGCTCTCCAGCCTAATAAACATATAAGCCTCCCATCTTATAAATACTTGGGTCATCGGCCTATAAACTTCATTAAACATCATTACAATTCAACATGGGATCATCCTTGGGTTATTACAATGAGAGTTAGCATGATGTGTTTTGATTTTAGACTAGGGGTATTTTATGAAGAATCTAGTAAACCTCCCAATCTTTATCCTTTTCTACCTTGTATTTCTTTTTGAGAAATTGACACTAAATTCTCTGCTTCCCCTTCCATCGAAGGTTCGTGTTTTGTACCTCCTTTATGTCTTGATGGGTCTCATCAATGATCTATGATAGCTTATGATTCTACTCATGACGCGTTTCTTTGTATGCAAAAATTTATTACTATGTGGCTTGGCCCCAACATGGTGTGCCATATGATGCCAACAATAACTCATGATTTCATCAGTGATGTGAGAGATCCTTGACATGACCCTAGCAATGGCTCTAATTTGCATAAATAATCAAGATGCGTAGTGCCTTGTACATAAATGTGTGGTTTGAGTGTTTTTTGTTTTTCATATATCATGTCCTAAGAATCCAAAAATATTTTATTTTTGAGATTTCACTATGTGTTTTGACCCCAAAATCTAGTTTACATGTGTTAAAAAAATTACAGGGATATGTTTCTATTTTTATTTTTTAGGAAATGATGACTTCCACTGAACATGAGGTACAAACATTATTAAAAATGGAATATAGGGATAGGTTTTTTCGTACATCCACAGTTTTCATTATTAATTATACATTTTTTTTGTCACATGCCTTAGGTTCGATCCCATTAGTTTGTGACATTATCCACCTTGTTTTGCATGTTGTAGATTGTTAGGTAGTGCCTACCCTCCACGGGAGCCTTAGTTAGCACATGGATTTCCATTCAATTCCCATGTTGGGATTTCACGTAGGCATAGGAACACTCCTATAATCCTTACATGACTTGATGATGAGACTCATTTTCCTCTCTTCCTCTATATTCTATCCATATCCCGTAGGGGTTCTTGATGGGCCTCATTAAGGATATATGATAGCTTATGATGCTACTCATGACGAGATTCTTTGTATGAAAAAAAATATTACTATGTGGCTTGGCCCCAACATAGTGTTCCATATGATGCCAACAACAACTCATGAGTTCATCATTGATGCGAGAGATCCTTGACCTCAACCTAGAAATGGGCTCTACTTTGCATAAAGAATCAAGATGCATAGTGACTTGTACATAAATGTGTGGTTTGACTGCTCTTTTTTTTTCATATATCATGTCCTAAGAATCCAAAAATATTTTATTTTTGAGATTTCACTATGTGTTTTGACCCCAAAATCTAGTTTACATGTGTTTAACAAAATTACGGGGATATGTTTATTTTTTATTTTTTAGGAAATGATGACTTCCACTGAACATGAGGTACACATATTATTAAAAATGGAATATAGGGATAGGTTTTTTTGTACATGCATGATTTTCATTATTAACTATACATTTTTGTCATCACGTGCCTTAGGTTCAATCCCATTAGGTTATGACATTATCCACTCTGTTTTGCATGTTGTCGCTTGTTAGGTAGTGCATACCCTCCACGGGATCCTTAGTTAGCACATGTATTTCCATTTTGTTCCCATGTTTTGATTTCCAATAGGCACAGGAACACTCCTATAATCCTTACATGACTTGATGATGAGACTCATTTTCCTCTCTTCCTCTATATTCTAGCCATATCCCGTGGGGGTTCCTGGAACTATTATGTTTCTTTATGGTATCCTATGAATTTTTTTATTGCATCATTTACCCCATTGTTTCACTGTTGTTTTCTCAAATCTGACTTACCACTATTGCAGTAGCCTTTGACCATATAACTCTTGCATTATTTGGCATTCATTTCACATCCACCTACCCATGGAGAGAACAATTTATAAGACTTGATATCACTTGTCGGTACGATTTGCAATAGAATTTCTTTAGTTCAGTTCCATGCAATTGAAACATAGGATCATGATGTTAAGCCACTCATATTCTCTAGAAGATTACACTTTTATCTTTCTTTTTCCCTTGAAAAACCATGAAGGAGACACCAAAAAATAGAGAAAGAGTGGGTTGTTTTTACCATTGGTCTATTCCAATATATAGTAGTGTCGTTTGATTCTCCCTTGAACATGGAACCTATTTGAATCATCATCTTATAGTTTGGTTTTATCTTTCCTAGGATTTGTCCCAATAATATGAGTCATAGATACTCCTTTAACTAGTTACTCTTCCAATCATCATGGAGAGTGGTTCAATTCCTCCTACATTGTTGCACTATATTAATCAAGATCTTGTGTCATGCTACCAAGTCACCAATGTGTCGTACTATATGTTCAAGGGAAGTTTAATCCCGATTCAACCATCAGTTGTTTTGTTGATTTTTTGAGTCAGCCATCCCTACATCAATTTTACTTCATGATACTCTCTATTCACATCATCTCTTGGTGTATGTTTTGTGTCAATTTTTTACGGATACATTAAGGCCCTCCTTTGAAATATATACTTCTATCGACTTTAGAAAACTATCTAGGAGAGGGATCTAGAAACCAACTAGTACCTTGGAGCTTGCAATCCTCAGTGGTAGGCCTCCTCATAATAAAAAACGGGTTTACATCATTGGCTCCTAATTGATTGATTCTAAGAATGTTAGAGATCATATCATCTATTCACACTTTCTAGATTGTACTAAGTACCTTGGCATCCATATTCCTCATCGGTGCATCCCCTTGCGTTTGTTAATGATATACATCAATAACTGGTAATCAGGTGGTTTTTACCATGCTCAACATCAACCCATATATTCACATGTTGCATATTCATACCATAAATATTTGGGATGAAAACCTTTGGTTTGGGGCCACATCCTTCTTTTACAACATCCCCTCCCTTGTTGTGATGGAGTATATCACTTTTGTATGAGTACTTTGAATACTTCGAGGGAACTTTCCTTAGTGCTTATTGTCTTCTTGATGCATATACTATGACATAGATACACATTGTATTTTCTCATTGCTATCATCTAGTTGATGACATTGATCCACTGTGTACTTTTTTCTGTCCATGGTATTGAATTCCACTTCATGGATCTGCAGCGTATTGTGTTGGCGATCATTATTTTTTTCTCTTTTGAGCATCGGTATGCCTACCTCAAGTATGATCTATATATGTTGACTTGATGTCTGATTGTAGGTAATCACTAGTTTCTTGATCTTTCAATGATCTAGGTGGATATTGGTGGCCACCCACGTTTTCCATCTCACTCAAAAGAATTTTCTAGCAATTTTTGGCAATTTACTATTTCCACGATATCCTACGACCTTTCACCAATACTTTTGTAGTGGTGTATCTGGATGGCATCCTCATATATAACAAAACTTGGGCAGAACACTTGCAACATATTCAACAGGTTATGCACACCTTGCAACAACAACAAACTATATGCAAACTTGGAAAAATCCTCCTTCGACATGGATAGGTTCCATTACTTAGGCTACATCGTTGATAGACATGGTGTGCATGTTGATCCAACCAAGATACGGGTCATTCATGACTAGCCAACCCCAACCACACTCACTGAACTTTGGAGCTTCTTGGGCCTTGCCAATTTCTATCGCAGGTTCATGTTGGGATTCTCTTATATTACATGGGCCCTTATCCAAGTAACTAGGGGTGGCGGTAAGAAAAAATTTGTGTGGGGCCTGTCCCAACAATAAGCCTTCAATGACTTGAAGAAGCATTTTTTCTCAACCCTAGTACTTTCATTACTGGACCTACACCATCCCTTTGAGATCGAGACATATTCTTTAGACTATGCTGTGGGCATCGTTCTCACTCAACACGACCACCCTGTGGAATATCATAGTGAGACACTATCATATGCTCTCCGTAATTACCCTACTTATGACAAAGAAATGGAATCCATTGTGAAAGCCTACCTCTAGTGGAAACATTACATTCTTGGGAAGGAGACAGTCATCCACACTGATCACAAGCCACTACAGCTCATGCAGACCCAAGGAAATTTGTAGAATGACCACCATCAGAAGTGGTCCACATAATTACAACAGTTCCATCTGAACATCAAGTATAAAATAGGAAGTACCAACTGAGTTGTTGATTTCCTCAGCTGGCCTCCAGTCATGACACTCACGACGGTGCTATAATCTTATGGTCATGAGACCCCCGGATGGCCCCACCTCTATGAGATAGACCCTAACTTCTCCACCACCTACCAAATGTTGGGCGCCAACTCAGTGGTCACTAATTTCCATCTTAAAGATGGGTTGTTGTGTCGTCTGGGCCATATTTGCATCTTTTCAAGCGAGCACGTGAAGATAATTTGGGAAGCTCACTACAGTTGGGTGGCAAGACACTTTGGCATCGAAAATAAAGTGACAGTGTTGTAGAAATATTTCTATTAGCCGAAACTTCGACAGGATGCCAGAAAGTATATCAGGTCCTACACCACCTGCGCTATTTCCAAACCGACCACCAAGAAACAAGTCATGTACACGTCTCTTCCTACTCCTGACAGTCTGTGGTAATCCATCTCAATGGACTACATGTCGGGCCTCTCGTCCACCAAGAGGGGAAATGATTGTGTTTTTGTGGTTGTTGATCACTTTTCCAAGATGGGGATTCTAGCCCCCTGTAAGAAGAACATCAAAACAGAAGCCACAGCCAAGATTTTAATTGAATGGGTATGGGTACATTTTGGGATCCCACAAACCATTATCTCATACTATGATGCTCAGTTCCTAAACACATTCTGGTCAAGACTCTGGTCACTGTTGGATACCAATCTCACCAAATCCACTGCCTTCCACCCCCAGACAGATGGAAAAATTGAGGTCGTCAATGAGATGATCGTACATATCTCGTGCATGTACAATTCAAAAAAATCTTGCACATGGGATGAGGGTCTTCCCTATGTCCAACATAGCTACAACCGAGCCCTGCATAGCTCAAATGGCCACAACCCCTTTCAGGTGGGGTTGGGATTCCAACCATTGGGCCCCATGGATGTTGTATCACCCCTAGTGACCACCTTGACCGACTCGTCTCCTACTCCACTAGAAGATGACAAAGCCACCCAGTTCATTGAGCGGTTATAGCACATCTGCCAACATGTTGACGATATTATATAGAAGTCTAATGCTAAGTACAAGCAGCGTCGTGATCAACATCAGGTGCCACATAAGTTTTAGGTGGGAGATAAAGTTTGGTTTCATTTGCAAAAAGAACGCCTTACAAGGCCCCATCGAAAACTTCACCCACTCCGTTATGGGTTGTACACCATCACCAAGGTTGTGGGTGAAAATTATTTTGAGCTCAACATTCCCCCTTTCCTTGGTCTGCACCTAGTATTCAATGTGGCTCTTCTTCGGCCATATTTCCCACCATTACTGGACACCTCAGATATAGAAGAGAAGTTGACACAAATAGAGCTCAAACCTGACTACATGGAACATGCATCCAGTGATCAGATTGTGGACACACATATCAAGGAACTTGACAACAAAAGATCCAGCTTTATCGAGTCGTCAAAGCAGGGCAGCTCCTGCACCAAGGCAAGTGGCTCACCGAGGGCCAAATTCAGTAGAAATTTCCTCATCTGATCAGGGAACTCAACGCAATGGATACCATTGAATCCTAAGGAGGTAGGATTGATCCAAGTGGATATCGGTGGCCACCCACCTTTTCCAACTTGCTCAAAATAGTTTTTTGGCAATTTTGACAATTTACTACTTTTAGCAGTTTTTAACTTCTAAGGCTATTTTGAGGGCCTAAATGAAGGTTTTTTTGGGATCGATCTTCTTAATGATATTCAAAATCTTTGATTCAGCTCCAAAAATGAATCTCCTCGACGATACCTTTCCAACGAGCTACAGTGCGCCTAAAACAAAGATCATATGGAAAAGTGACGACCCCAGGAAGTTGATGTACTAACTTACCTAAAGGGGGCCCACATGAGTTTTGATGCTTCATCTCCTAGGGTTAGGTTTTTGTATGTCTAGGGGTTTTGACATTCCTATTTATTGTAAAAATGACTTCAGAGCCTCATTGTAATCATCTTCTTGCGAATGAGCACAACCATCACATCTCTTCTCAGAGATAAGCCACCACCATCCCAACAAGCCTGTTTTCCGCTCCATTTTACAGTTTCAACTTATTTCCTTATTGAATAGAAAACCAGTTTTATTGTATCTCTTTTATTCTGTGTTAAGCATCTTTTAATAATTTGTATTCATTTCATTCTCCTCATAAAATCCAGGTCATTCAGCTCCTTCCTTATGCCACTTGTCACCATGAATTTTTGTTATGTATTTTTTCCATGATTTCCTTTCCTGACCTCACACATTAGGGGACATCTATAATACTTGTCTTTTACACCATGAGTTTTGCAAGCATGTTATTAGATTTTATGAGGCTAGAATTACATAATTGAGTAAAATTCTCATAATTATTTTGCAAGCAAATAATTTTTTTGTCACAACTTCATAATTATGAAATAAGAATTATTTCATAATTGAGAATAAACTCATAATTAAAATAAATTTCATAGTGACTTGGAAAAAGCTCATAATTGAGCATGGAACTTGAACAAAAATTTGATGATAGAGAAAAATTCCATAATAGGTTGGAAAAATATCATAATTAAGCATGAAACTTGTGCATGACTTGTAATTTATTCCTTCATATGCTATCGAGACTATATATGACTTGTAATTTCCTAGTTCACATTCTATCAAGCTATACATGACTTGTAACCAACTAATTCACATGTTATTAATCATATCTCCGGTCTCTTCTAAAATTCTATAAGAAGAGGCCAAATCAAGGAGATTGGGGGAAGATTTTTGAGAGTGGTTATGTTGGAAAAATATAGAGATAATCTCAAGAGGCCAAGGAGGAGCATTGAAAACCTATAACTCAAAGGAATTCATCAACACTCAAGGTAAAATATTATGTAATTCTCCATTTCATATTAATATATATCATTGGTTTTCCCATTTCATGTTGTTCATCTTTAATGATATATGTTGGATATGATTTATTATCTCATAGATAAAGTTAGATCCAAGCTAGATCTAGAATTCTAATGCTAAGAACAATAGTAGGAAGGAATTGTTTTGTCACTTATGTCAAGGTAGCAAGCTAAAGGATCTTGGAGCTGGATCTCTAAGACTACATCAACAAAGGATATGCAAAGAAAGCAATGAGGAAAAGGCATGCCTTTCTGCCAAATATTTATATAAATAAAAATCTGATTATTTGGATCTAGGGGGAACCATAGAAATCTAGCATGTTGTTTATCTTGGATGAAGGGTAGATCCAACAAAGATCTGACTTATCCAAAGGAAAGTTTTATCCTTATGTTTGCAAATTATCCCCCTTTGACATTAATGGAAAAGGGATACTCAATCTGTGTTTGTGCTTCCCTTTACTAAAGAGATGATATTCATATCAGTCCCATATTTTCTTCCATAAATTTTTTTTCTTCTTTGAATTGATTAAGTATGTATACATCTCTTAAGGTTTTGTTTGCATTTTCCACTAATCTTCCTAAAGAAACTTTCCTTATCTCACACCCTTTAGAATGAAATTTGAGGTTGTAACCTTGAACACACATTTGACTCACACTTAGAAGATTATTCTTTAACCCTTGAACATACAAGGAATTATGTGTCTTAGTATTCCCATTATCAAGATTAATAATACATTTTCCAATTATCCTTGTAGAACCATTATCTCCAAAAGTAACACTGCCTCCATTTTCTTCCTTCAAGGTGAAAAAATTCGTTTGGTCCCCTATCATTTGTTTTGAACATCCAATGTCAATCTACCATTGGTTCCCTTTATTTTGATCATAAAGTGCAAGTCTCCATTCTTCATTCTTCTATTCTTCATGACTACGTGTTGGAGATACTTCACACACACCAAGGATTTATTTTTCCTAAGGTTTTCCCTCTATTTATTAGTGATTATTCAGTCTCCTATAGTTTAGGGAGAATATTCCTCTAGGAGAATATTCTCTTCAGTTCACACTTTAGTTTGATCAGTTGATTGGAGGCTAGATGCCACATTGGGATTATCACCATGCAACATTGGGATCATCACCAACTAATGTACATTTTCCTTGGGATCATCACCATACTAGCTCATTAATCATGATTCTCTTATCTCCTCCTCACTTCAATATGTTCTAGTGAGTTAACTAAAGATTGAGAGACTAGTTAACTCATACTAGGTGGCAGTTCACTCTCGTAACTTCCTGAGAGACTAGACTACATTACAAATTCTATGTAGTTTAAAATATTGACCATCAAATGATTTTAACAAGGAGACAGAAGGAATATCCGAGAATAAATTAAGGATTTAGAACATCACAAATATATGAAACAAGTATAGGATCCCTCATAAACTAAACATCTAAAAATGTTCTTGTTTGTAACGTTGAGTTCCACTGAGTACATTTTACACTCACTTATATTTTGAGGACACTTGCGAGCAAGTGATTTGGTTATGATACATTATGATTATACTTTGTTTATGAGTTATATTATGATGTCATTGTGATTATATGTTAAATTATATATGTATATATGTAACGACCCTCTTTTATACAACAATAATAAGAAAAAATAATAATTATGATTAACCGAGGTAATTTGTTTTTTAAAAAACATGTCAAGGTTGATTAGTAATTACAAGGATAAGAATTAGTTGAGAAACATAGGTAACCCATAATTACACTCATCTAAGTCAACCTCAAAATTCATAATCATTAACTCTCTACCTTATATTAAGTTGTAAATAATCCTTTAATTAAATTATTGAAGATCAATTATTTGTGCATGAGGGCATGTGTCATTGAGAATTTTTCTATAAAAGAATTGGAGAGAAACAGAAAAGGATATCACTTTTGTTAGTACTGTTAAAGTGCCAAATTTTTTCTTGACTAAGTTTACTTGTGAGAGTTAGGATTCCAAGACATGGAAAACAGTGGCATGTCTTCCTTGCGAGGTATGTTTTGGTCGCCTGGGAGGTACCAGCAAAGTCTTGGGATTTGCAAGCAAAGGAGAAGGACGTGCACAAGTTATTTAGGATTGGAAATCTCCATCAAGTGTCAACACTCATTGGGTCCGATATTTATTGTTTTAAGTTAATCATTGTCGCAGAACAATTCCAGATATTTAATTTTGTGGAGTGATTATCTGTATTTATTGTAAGGGATCAGTCATGTATGGAAATTGAAATTTAATTAATGATGATGAATGTAATATATCCAATAGGTTACAATTATTTGAAAATATTCTTTGTGAATATAGTTAGAACAAAAATACGATCCGAGTATCAAGTAATTTCTGTAATTGTCCGAAAACTTCGAATGCAATCCTCGATAAGTTTTGCATCTATGCGAATAATAATTCCTGATGAAAAGTATCTTTAGATGTGTAAAGGATGAACACCGTTAGAGTTATTGATGTGGTGAATTACATTAAATGATACATTAATTACTTAAGTGCTCGAAAGATATTGCTTAGGAGTATTTCAATTTTTTAATTATAAAGATGATGATAATTAAATTAAAATACTATGGGAGAATAGTAATGTGAAGTCGTGACATGTATTTAGAGGTAGAGTTAAAATACGACTTATAGACCCTGTTATATCTTGATTAGAAAAGAAAGGACCTATATATATATATATATATTAAAATGTGTTTTATGATGGAGACATTTCTAAGCCTTTACATTGTTAACATAATAATAAGTTATATTGTGTTAGTAATTAATGAAATCACACTTTTTGTAAGCATTAAATGGAAGGTAAGGTTAGGGTAAAGGTTTTGGATTACAAATTAAAGTAATAGATAGTATTATTATTGGGTTGAGTAATTTATAACCTGTGCTTAAGTCTAAATGAATGTGTAAGTGGTGTAAATTAATATAAGGTAAACAGATAATGATTATGAATTTTGATGTTGACTTAGATGAGTGTAATTATGGGTTTCTTATGTTTGTCAACTAAATCTTGTCCTTGTAATTACTTGTCAATATTGAGTTGTTTTAAAAAAAATAAAAATATCACAGTTAATCATAATTATTGTTGTATAAAAGAGGGTCGTTACATATAGTATTAGAGTGGGTTCAACATTGCAACATCAAATGTGTACTTCTTCCATTGTGTTATTGTTAAATGATTAAATATGAATAGATAATACAATTTTATTTGTTTATGACAGGTACCATGGTAAGAGGAAAAACAGTTAGTAGACAACATGGTGGAGGGGGAAGAGGTGTGCTTCCTCTAGGAGTATCCACACAAGAGGGATCAACTCGACTTGAAGAGGAGAAGATTACTGAGAAGGAGCAGGTTGTTATGGGGGATGTGGTAGGTATGATGATATCCTTCCAAAGGATGTGAGAGGCATTGATCAACTGCCTAGATCAAGATGATGGAAGAGCATCTGTGCCCAATAAGGGTTCACAAAGCACTCCCACACATAGTAGTAGTATACACAAAGAACTTGAGAAGGTGAAATTTCCCATGTTACAGGGTGTCATAGATGGCTTAGCCTCCAAGGCATGGCTCGAGAACATGGTGATGTGCTTTGCACTTCGTGATAGCACTTCCAAAATGAAATTCCACATGGCATTATTTCAACTGAAAAGGATTTCTCTTCTTTGGTGGAAGACACTTTTACTTGAACTATACATGGTAGTCGAAGATGTGTCATGGGAATTGTTCGAGGAATTATTCCGGGAGAGGTACTTGTCTGATGAATTAATTGAGTGCTAGCTTAAAGAGTTCAATGCCTTACGACAAGGTAGTTGTATGGTACCAGAGTATGAGTCCAGGATCATGGAGCTACTCATATATGCTCCACATTTGAATGTTGAGAAATTAAAGTTTAACAAGTTTGTGTTCGGCCTCAACTTCAACATTCGTGAGAAAGTGAGGATCTTGATGCCTCAAACATTGAACGAAGTAGTTCAGAAGGCCCTCATTGCCGAGGAAGAGATGAAAAGTGGGGGTTAGGGTAGAACTCATTCCAGACAGATGGGACATGCACCACCTAGAGAAAAACAACGTAATACACCAGCTAGACTGACTTCTGGGCACTATGATAGGCCCATAGGACCTGTATTCTTAACACTGCACCAACATAATCCTCAGAAAAGGAATCCTTACAGAGCACCACAACAACAATAACATTAGCATCGTCTGCAACAACAATAGTTTATATCTGGTCCACAGAACATACCAGTACAACAGATTCCTAGGCCAAAAACTTCTACTTCTAGGACTAGGAGAACAAACCGAGGAATGGATGTTGGACATGTGGAGAGCCACATTACCAGAGATATTTTCCTATTGAGAAGGAAAGAGCTATCAGATCATCAACACCTATGCTAGTTGGATATTTTGGCAAGGCCCACATGATTCATGTAGTGGTGAATAATTGTCAGGTCGAGCATCAGTCCACCGTGCTCAGGACTTCAAGTATGATTGTCGATCAACATTTTAAAATTTTAATAGATCGAGGAGCTACTAAATTTTTTATATCTAATATTGCGCTTAAAATAATTAGGGTAAAGGCAGTCGAACAAGATGAGTTTAGACATGTGGAAATTGTTGATTAAGGTTGGTTGTCATTGATGTCAACCCTTGAAGAAAACCCAATAGCAAAAAGGTTTGGGTAATAGACCCAAGTTTGTTTGATGTAAAGATGACTCATTATTGTCTTGTCATGGTTGATAAGAAGTACAAATGGATGAACTCAAAAGTGGTCCCCTTATGGTGAAATCTCTCACGGAAAGACACTTTGCAGATTGAGTTATTCTAGAAGTATGGTTAGAGAAACCATGCTTAATTTTGGAATAATGAGATGAAGGTCAGTGAATTTGTCAGTGAAACTATCCTATATGGATAGTGTTTGTCATGTCATTTCCTTTGGTATTTGGAACGTCACATAACTCCTCACGGTTAGAGAGTTATGGCCATATGAAGCTGAAAATCCCTCATGAGTCATATAGAAACCCCCAAAAGTCAAGTGTTTGCAAAATAAATTATTTAAATAATAAAGTAAATGGAGAACTTCCTAAAATAAGGAAAGTGTAATTCTACATGAAAGTATAAATAAGAGGTAAATCTCTCTCATTTAATCACTCTTGAATATCATTGAATATTTAATTTTGTGAAAGGTTATTTGGGCAAGTATTATTGATAGATAAATTTGTGGAAGAAAAAGTGCGGCAATAAAAGTGCGGCAGAAAACGTGCGGTAGGAAAACTTCAATAGAAAAAGTGTTGTAGGAAAAGTGCGGAAAAAAATCACGGTCGAAAAAGTGCAGCAGAAAAATCGCGGAAAAAAAATTGCGGCAGAAAAATCGCGGTAGAAAAAGTGTGGTAGAAAAAGTGCGGTAGAAAAATCACAGCAGAAAAAGTGCAGAAATAAAATTGCGAGAGAAAAAGTGCGGCATAAAAATCATGGAAGCAACATTGTTGGGGTCTATTTATGAGAGATATGGCACATCTTGTTTTAGGTATGTTTTGTGAGCTAGGGTTTATCTCTTGAGATGGTATTGGATGTTCAGTATTGTTGCATATATCAGATTTGTTGAGGGATACCGTTGGTATTTTGTTGTTGGTATTTGGCATATGGGTATTGGTCTTTTTGTTGTGATGTGTTGCTGAAGTTGTTGGTTTAGGTTGAGGCTACATAAAAGTGAGGTTGTGTGAGGTTTGATGTAAGGGTTTATGGTATTTGGTTTATGAATAGAGTGATGGATTGTTAGATAACTTTTGATGGTTATATTGAGGTATGTATTTGGTATATGGTTGAGGTACATGTTGGGTACATGGTTGACACAAGTAGTTTATGAGTTGACACATACATGAGGTGTATAGTTGATGAGTTGGCACATACATGAGGTGTATAGTTGATGATGTTGCTACATCTTGATGAGTCAAGGTTGATGCATGGTAGATGTTGGTTCAGGTTATTGGTATAGGTTGTTTGGTGTAGGTTGATTGGTACAGGTTGTTACAGGTTATTGGTACAGGTTGATAGTGACAGGTTGACAGTGGCAATAGTTGATTCAGTGACAGTCACAGGTTGTCTACATTTTTCATTTATATTTCATGGCGGTTGGACGGGGCAAGGACAGGTGGTTGTAGCTGGATAACTTAAGGGGTTGTAGCCTCCTTCTGGTTGTAGCCTGAGAATTGGGGAGTTGGAGCTTCCCTCAAGTTGTATCCTGAGAAACTAGGGGGTTGGAGCCTCCTTCCAATTGTAGCTGGAAAACAAAGGAATTTGGTGCTTCCAATGAATGTAATTCTTCAAGACATATAAGAAAAACCATTCTATGGTTTTCTTCCGCTTTGGGTTTCCACGTAAAAAAACTGGTGTACTGTGTATGTGTATTATTTTTCATTTGTTCATTGTTTATTTACTCTGCAATTATTGGATGATAATGCTACACTGATATAACACTCGCATTATATGGTTAAAAAGGATTAAATTGCTCTATTACCAATTCACCCCCCCTCTTAGTAATCCAATAGAAATGGCATCTGGTGCCGAACAAAACGTTGGATGAAAAGTTAAGGACTGTAACATTAATTTGGGTGCCTTCATCACAAGTGTAAACCTATATGTTACAATATTGGGATCTTATGATATAGTGATTATAATGGATTGGTTAGGATTGCACAATGTGATACTTAACTACAAGATGAAATGGATAAGTTTACCAAATGATTTGAGACAGAGTAGAGTAATTATAGGAAGAAACCAAGGAGTGTTGCTGAGGTTTATTTCTTCCTTACAATTACAAAAAGGTATGTGAAAGGGGTGTAAGTTGTATGCCATTTTGGCACTAAATTAAAAGGGGGACATGGAAGGATTAGAAAATATTCCTATAGTATTTAATTTTGTCGATGTATTTCCTAAGGAATTTCCAGGTTTTCCACCAGAAATAAAATTGGAGTTTACCATAAATATAAAACCTAGAACTTAACCTATTGCAAGAACGCCATACCAGATGTCGACACCAGAATTGCAGGAGTTGAAAATGAAATTGAAGGAGTTGTTAGAATTGTGAATTATACGTCCAAGTGTGTCATTGTGGGGTGTGCTAGTTATTTTTTTAAGAAAGAAAGATGGATCATGGAGACTTTGTATCGACTATCGTCAATTGAATAAAGATACAATCAAGAACCAATATCCATTGCCAAGGATTGACGATTTGTTTGATCAGATAAACCGATAAATTGTGTTTTCAAAGATTGACTTGAGATAGATATATCATAGGTTGTGAATTAAGGAGGGATATATCTTTAATATCACATTTAAGATGAGATTCAGACACTATGAGTTTATTTTTTTACATTTTGGATTGATAAATGGCCTGGGCATATTCATGAGTTTGATGAATGGGGTATTCCGCGAATACTTGGAGAATTTTGTTCAAGTATTCATTGACAATGTACTAATTTATTTTGGGACAAAAGAAGAGCACGATGAACACTTGAGATTGGTTTTACAATGTCTAAGAGAAAACAAGTTGTACGAGAAGCTGCCAAATTTTTTCATTTTACCAAATGAAGATTCATTACTTGGGACATATCATATCTGGAGGGGGTATCGATGTGGATGCAGCGAAAGTAGAGGATATTATGGAATGGAAAGAACTGACGAAAAAAAAAGAAGTACGTAGCTTTATGGGGCTAGCAGGTTATTATCGATGCTTCATCGAAGGTTTCTAAAAGATAGAAAATCCAATTATAGAATTGCAGAAGAAAAACAAGAAATTCACATGGTCAAAGAAATGCGTGGAAGAATTTCAAAATCTCAAGGCATTATTGATGACAACACTGATATTGAAGGTTCATGACATGGAAAATAAATTCTTAGTATGCATAGACTCATCCAAGGAATTTTTAGGGGGAGTGTTGATGCGAGACGGTCGAGTGATCACTTACATTTCAAGAAAATTAAGAAGGCATGAAGGGAATAATGCAACACATGATTTGGAGTTATTAGAAATCATTTATGCCTTGAGAGTTTGGATACATTAACTTATTGGACGAAAATTTGAATTAAATACTGATGACTGTGGATTGCAACATATTTTTACTTAGAGTGACTTGAACGTGCGACAAAGGAGTTGGTCAGAACTACTTAGGAAATACGACTTTGAGATTACTTACATTAAAGGAATGGTGAACAGAGTAGCATATGCGTTGAGTCAAATACCACACATATTCTTGCTAATACCTCTTAAAAGGAATCTTTGACAAATTTTTCTAGCCTTACAGATTGACAATGATTGGTACAAAAAATTTAAGGATAATATGGGACAAAATACCACGATGGTACCTAGGTATGAAGGTTATTCATTCGACAATGATGAATTGTTGAGGTATAACAACAAAATTTATGTACCTCCTAATGAAAAATTAAGAAGTTTGATTTTAAGAGAAGCTCATTGAGTAGTATACATGGCTCATCCTAGAGTCACGAAGATGAAGGAAGACCTTAAGGATTTATTATTTTTGAAAGGAAGGGAAGAGGATATAGTTAATTACATGGAAATATGTCTAGAATGTCCAACAAGATTGTTACAACCACACATGATTCCTTAATCAAAATGGGAAGTCATTTTGATGGATTTTATTGTGGGATTTCCATTGACGACTAGGAAACATGATTCATTTTTTGTGTTCATTGACACTATGTCGAAGAGTGCACACTTTATTCCAGTGCATACGATGTATCAGGCACTGGACATAGCTAGAGTATTTGTTAGCAAGATTATCAAGTTACACGGTGTACCAAGAAGGATCATATATGATCGAGGATTGGTGTTTACTAGATAGTTTTGGACTAGTTTCCAATAGGCTTTGGGAACACAACTGGATTTTAGTATAGCATATCACCCCGAAACAGATGGAAAAAAAGAAAGAAAAAACCATATTTTAGAGGATATGATCGGAATGTATGTAATGGATCAACAAAAACACTGGGAAGAATTCATACCATTGGTAGAATTCACATACCACAATAGTTATCAGAGTACGATTAAGATGGCATCGCTTGAGTTTCTTTATGGACGACCATCTCAGACACCTATCAATTCAGATCGACTAGAGAATAGGGTCCTGGTGGGATCGTAAGTGATCCAATAAATGGAATAACATATGTGAATAATAAGAAAAATAATTAAAGAGGCACGAGATCAGAAAAATAGTTATAATGATGTGCATCACAATGGTTGTAGTTATGAGGTTGGCAGAAAATTTTTCTTGCGGGTGAAACTGCATAAGGTTTCGATCAAGTTTGGAAAGGGTGCTAAAATATATCCTAGGTTTGTGGTACCTTTTGAAGTTGTAGAAAGGAAAGGACCCGTATCTTACTGACTAGCCTTGCTTGATTCTTTTAGGCGTATGCACGATGTTTTTCATGTATCTGTTTTTCGACATTATATTTTAGATCTGTCACATGTTATTGACATGATTTATTTGTAGGTGTCAGATGATGATTCTCTCATGGTGGATCCAATCCTCATTCTGGACCATCGTACTTGACAGCTACGATGTCGAATAGTCGATCAGATCAAGGTCGATTGGGACAATTATAGTCCACACTCAGCTACTTGGTAGGATGCATATGTGATGCATCAACAATTTCCTTATTTGATTGATAGATTAGATATGTAGATATGTGTCAGATAAATTTATTTTTACCATTGTTGATATTGTACAAACTTGAGGATGAATCTTAAAACAAGAGGGGGTGTATGTAACATCTAGTTCCACTAAGCACATTTTATACTGACTTATTCTTTGAGGACACTTGTGAGCAAATGATTCGGTTATGATACATTATGATTATACATTGCTTATGAGTTATATTATGATGTCATTGTGATTACATGTTAAATTATAGATGTATATAAGTATCGATAGATATTATTGATGAGTTTCCCTAAGTGTGCAAAATACATGACACGTTGAGGATGTTGATGGCATCAACAGACTTCCTTGGACTCCAAATTGAGTTAGGGAGTGGATTGGTGTTTGGTTTGAGTATTTATTTAAATGCATGTTTTATATGATTGATTATAGTATGGATGTTATGTATATGGATTATTGATAGTGTTCTTGTCAGTGGATGCAGGCTCGGTGACACTTGTTAATCCGACTCACATAAGGAGTAAATGGGTCATACACAGAAACCAAATAGATGAGGGAGAGGTGTGGCAACATCACTGTCACATCCTACTAGCACTCCTGCCATAACCTGAATGCATGGTTAACAATTACCTCATTTCAAGAGGTCCATGATGTCATGAAGGAAGACTGAGATAGTCGCTCACAAAGAATTCTAAGGGGCGTGCAATAAGGCAAAATACTTATTCCTTAGAAAACCCTTATTCTCTCACAAGGTCAACCGAATGGAGTGTTGACTCCAAGTGTCGAACAAAATTCCAAACTATTCAAAGGTGAGTAGAATCCTTGAAGCATGAAGTTGTGTCTTGAAGAACGTCACCCAATTAAATTGTGAGTCAATAAAAATCTAGATGACCTAAAAAAATAATAAAAATGTTAGACCTTGTTAGAATAGAGAATTTAATACAATATTAAATTTTAAACTATAAATCTAATAAGAGTCTAAGTCTAAGATGCTGGACTAAATTAAAACATAAAAATGGAATAAAGGGATTAGACTAGTGAGTTGAGTAAATAAATAAATAAGAATAAAGTGGGTAGATGCACATGTGTACATGAAAATAATAAAAGAGGTTTTAAATAAAAACAAATTAAAACATGAGAGAATAGGTGGTCCACATATAGTAGCATATTGAGTCAATCTACCATTAATCTGAATTAAAAAAATACTCCTAATCCAACTCAAACTAAAATCTAGTTAGAACACACAAATTAAATGAGGGATTGGGGAACTAAGGGACAACTAAGAGCAAAAAATGAGCACATTGGAGAATGTGAGGGTCCAGGGAAAATTCTTAATTAAATAAAATAAAAAGGGAAATTGCATATGTAACTTGCGGAGAGTTTGACACATGTGGTAGGTAAATAATCCATTAATTAAATTATTAAAAATTAATTATTTGTGCATGAGAACACATGTCATTGAGAATTTTTCTATAAAATAATTGGAGAGAAAGGGAAAGGGATCTCACTTTTGTTAGTATTGTTATGCTGCCAGATTGTCTCTTCACTAATTTTACTTGTGAGAGTTGGGATACTTGTGAGAGTTGAGATTCCAAGGCTTGGAAAAGAGTGGAAGCTCATCTTTGTAAGGCAAGTTTTGGTTGCTACTTGGTTTTCTAGTTTTTGTGTGTGGCTCGTGGGGCTAAGGGGGAAGAAGAGTACCCCTAGTGTTGCCTGAGAAATACCGATGAAGTCTTGGGATTGAAAACCCAAAAAGAAGGACGTGTAAATGCTCTTTCGGATTGAAAATAGCCATCAAGTGTCAACACTCATTGGGTACAGTATTTGTTTTAAGTTAATCATTATGGTAGAAGGATTTCATATATCAAACTTTGTGGAGTGATTATATGGATTTATTATAAGGGATGAGTGATGTACGGAAATTGAAATTTAATTACTGATGATGAATGTAATATATCCAGTAGGTTACAATTATTTCAAAATATTCTTTGTCAATATAGTTAAAACAAAAATACGATCTGAGTATCAAGTAATGTCTGTGATTATCTAAAAAATTTGAATGCTTAGATTTTAAATACATAAGAAATGTTCAATTTCTTGATTTCGATAACAGATTGTAAACTGCCGTTTTGTTTCTGACAAGTAAAATTGCTCTCTATTGTTATCTTTGGCCCCTTGTTTAGCTACGTAAGATGTGTAAAGGATGAACACCGTTAGGGTTATTGATGTGGTGAATTACATTAAATGATACACTAATTACTTAAGTGCTCGTATTTCTTAGGAGTTTTTCATTCTTTTTAATTATAAAGATGATGATAATTAAATTAAAATGCAATGGGAGAATAGTAAGGTGAAGTCGTGACATGTATTTAGAGGTAGAGTTAAAATACGACTTATAGACCCCTTTATGTCTTGATTATAAAAGCAAGGATATATATATATATATATATATATATATATATATATATATATATATGTTTTACGATGGAGACATTTCTTAGACTTTACATTGTTAACATAATAATAAGTTATAATATGTTAATTATTAATGAAATCACACTTTTTGTAATCCTTAAATGGAAGGTAAAGTTATGGTAAAGGTTTTGGATTATGCATTAAACTAATACATAGTATTATTATTGGGTTGAGTAATTTACAACCTGCGCTTTAGTCTAAATGGAAGCGTAAGTAGCGCAACTTAATATAAGGTAGATAGTTAATTATTTTGAATTTTGGCGTTAACTTAGATGAATGTAATTATGGGTTACCTATGTTTGTGAACTAAATCTTATCCTTGTAATTACTAGTCAACCTTGACCTGTTTTTTTTTTTTAAATTATCTCAGTTAATCATAATTATTGTTTTTTCTTATTCTTGATGTATGAAAGAGGGTCTTTACATTGTTGCATGAAGATATTTTAATATGAAAGGTTACATGATGATGAAGTCTAACTTGAGAATGGTGAGGATAAAATGTTAATAAGTAAGTGTGTGGTATAAATCCTACCAATAGTTTTCAACAAAATTTAAAATTTTTCTTGTTTCATGAAGATACTTTAATTTGAAAGGTGACATGATGATGTATAACGTTTACACATGTTTTTGTCATTTAGTGATTTGAACTTGATTATAGTCATCATCATCTGCAAGGAAATAAATTTGCATGTTCCTCTAACCACAAAAAACAAATGTTACCAAGAATGCACTAGATGTAGTGGTGAAACCAACGTGTAAGTCTTGATGTGTGCTAGATCTAGTGGTGCAACCTACACATTCATGTATATTTCTAGTGATTAGGTCACAATCATAAGATAAAGTGGCCAAAAAAATCATGTAGGTGTAAGTTTAGAATAGAGTTTTTTGGGGATATACATTTTATATCCCCTGAATTTTCTCAAAACATGGTATGAATCATCTCTAAGCCTATGAAAGATACATTCTTGGTGAGATTAAGACATAGTTATATCTATTCAACCCACCCTTATGCTGGTGAAATTGGGATATGCCTGACCAATGTACTTTGGTCCATGGTTATCTTACTGATATATTCCTTCTAGTTCCCCAAATTGGTATTTCTTTCAGAGTGGTTATGGTGGATTATTCTAGATCTAGTGATCATATTGATGGATCAAGATAATTTTCTATAAAAGAATTGTGTCCATGTTGGAAATGATGGGGGGGCACATCTAGGTGATAGAGGTGCTACAACAAGATCAAGTATGGTTTACATATTCTACACATTGTAATTTATTAATATAGATCTACATTCTCATCACCCCCATTTCCTTTTATTGTTTTTTATACATGATTATTTTGAATCTAGAAATTGATGGTGAATTACTTACATTGAAAGTAATATAGATATAGTACATTGAAATGCATATCTTGGATTAGTGAAGGTTTTGTATGTTTGATTGTGTGTATATATACAAGGGAGATCAAGGCTAAATACTTTTGGATTGAAATTGCTCATTTGGATCGATATTTAATTGTGAACATGATGCATGTCATTTTCCATTTGTTAATTCTATCTTATGTCATAAATCATTATATATAGGAAAGGGATTTGGTATTCTATTAGTTTTCTAGAGTGATATATCAAGCCACTCACCAAAGAATCCATTAGCTAGTCATAATAAAAAATCCATATAACATTAGGTATTATATAGGTAGAGGGGCACTTCATCATGGAGAATACAATAACAATAATAAATAAGTACATCTATGGGGAAAATCCTGAATAGGATGTAAAATTTAGGTATTTTGTATCATCCACTAGTTTTTTCATATATATTCCTTCCATAAAAAAATCAGGGGCTTGTACACCCTTATTCGTACTCTAGAAAATCCATGGGAGGCAATAACCTTGTATTATATGTTAGGCCTACCCTCAACCAAAAATGGCAATAATTGTGTAATTTTTTTTTATTGATTATATCTCTAAGATGGTGAATTTGCACTCTATGAAAGAGTATCATGATGGAAGCCACTACTAAGCTCTTCTTTAAGCATGTTTTATTTAATTTTTTGCTACCACAATCCATTTTTTATGATATGGACAAAACATTCATAACTTGTTTCTAGATGATAATATGGTCAATGATGGACACAAAGATATAATCAAATTCCTTACACCTATAGATTGATCAATATAAAGACGTAGTCAACAAGACGATTTTACATATATTCTCAAAATGAATAACTCCAAGAATCCATATACATAGGGTGAAATCCTTCTTTATGCCCAACATAGCCACAACACATACCTTCATAGCTTTATTGTAAAAAGACATTTTATTTGTGTCTAGGGTTCTATCCATTAGTCCCAATTGGTGTAGCTCTACCTCTTCTATCTACATAGTAAGGGGGATACCATGCCTCAACTGAGGTAGGAAAAACAATCAAATTTTTTGAATGAATCCAACACATCAAACATCAAGTTAATGATGCTTTGTAAAACTCCAATGGCAAGTATAGGAAATGACATGGTCAACATTAGATTACATATACATTTTAGGTTGGTAATAAGGTATGACTACATTTGCAGAAACAATGACTCCAAAGGCCCTATAAGAAGTTCATACTAGTCCAATATGGTAGTGTGTTTTTTATGGGTTAAATTCTGCCAATTGGTTTTTTTGGACATTTCAACAAAAAAATATGTTCACCAATTGGTCATTTAACCTTTATAAAAATACCTATATTGTACATAAAATATGATTAAATTGATAATGTTCACCAAAATGTAAAAGTTTTAATAGAAAATTTGTAATGAACCAGATGCTTAAATTATCATAAAATAAGAGAAGTACATGACATGTACAAAATGTGAGAGTGGAGCACAAATCCAATATAGATAAGTTACACAATAACTCCTTAAAGAATAGGGGAACACCCTGCAAATAACCAATTACCTTTCATACCTTACAATTCCAATGTACCAATAATGAATACATGATCTCTTATAAATAGTTGTTCACACTTGCACATGAGGCCCCTTTACTACTAGGATGACCCTATTACATATATATTTACACATTACATGTGAATTTAGGCCCATATATTCCCCCCCTTGGGGTAATATCATATACATTTATCCATATTTATGCCCCCCTTAGGTCATAACATAGTACCCTCCTTCAAAATGCTTTGTCCTCAAAGCTTTGCAGTTAAAGGATTCACATGTGATGAGACCAGGTAATATGATTTTCTTATGTTTCTTCTTTCATCATTCCATTGTTGATGATCTATCCATCCAAAATAATTTTTTTTCGGTCTTAATCCTTGGTGTCTAGTTGTTTCACAATTTTCTTTCCTTTGATTCCATGTATTGTTGTTGAAGCTTCTCCAATTTGTAGTGGTTGTTGGTCTCTAATAATGGCTTGTTGAAGAGTAGTTTGGTGATAACTTGTTCCATGAATATTGACAAGTATTCCATCTTCTTCCTTGATAATGTTGATATTGACCTTCTTTTCTTCCTTGAAATGTTTCTCAGTAATGAGGGTGTCAATATGGTTCCACTTTTGTCAGTTTTTATTCATTCTACATGGCCATTTCCTCTATATTATTTTCAGAGACAATTGAATCATTTATCTTCATTGGTTTCCCTTTTATTGTTCTGGACTTGGATATAATATCGTCATATTTGGCATGTACACACTCTAGATGGAGTTCAAATTCTTCAAGTATCTTCTAGTGACCTTCTTGAATCTTGTCTTCTTTCTCCTTTTGAAGATACAATTTCACCCCATTTATCAAATTATGACATCCTTCTTCAATTATGGATTGCATTTCTGATTTTACCTCATCGATATTTAGGGATTCCTCAACCTTCTTGAAAATTTCCTCTTCAAGTATTTTGATAGATTCTTCATCCAAGATCCTTCTTTCTTCTTGATTTTGACAATTATTTTTTTCTCCTTTCAATATCTTGACCTCATCCAATAGTTTTTTATTATGGTTTCACAATATACATATATGTTCATATTTATTTTTCAAATCTTCCCTTGACTCATCCTTTTCCCACTTTGATTCACTATTATTTTCTTTCTTTAAGTTCTTTACCTCCTTAATGAGCGATTCATTAAGGGATTACATCTTGAAAAAATCCTCGGTTTTCTTCTTTATCTCTTCCTTTTCTTCTTTCAAATCATCTTGAATTATATACATTTCCTTCATTTTTGAGTCCTTGACCGATTTCTTTGAGAATAATTCTTTAAATAATTCCCATGTGATTCTTTGTCTAGTACCTTCATGAAGGACATAGCACCAATTACCAGCTTCACCATTCAAATAAATACCTACCAAAGAAGAAGTCTTACTATTTTTTCTTATCATTTTAAACCATTCCCAGGACTGGTTTCATCTTTATCTTCATCTCTAGTAGAGTTAGGTATTTTCATTGGTTCTTAATTGAGGTCTAACTATAATCCTCAACTTACAACCTCAATATATTAAGGATAATGATATCAAACATGTATACTCCTTGTTCACATATAATCTTATAGGTTTTCAATTTCCAATGTCTTTTGAATCAACTCAATTGGACATTCCAATCAAAAGTTATGATAGTTTTAAATGAACATGCTTTTGAAAACCCTACTTTGGAGTTCGTCCTCCTGGCCAACCTTCCTTTTTATGTATGTTTGCAATTTCAGACCATATGAGTTTGAAATTATTACCTATATTACTCTGAAATATCTTCTCTGCAATTACATAGGTATTACCAAAATTGGATGTGTCAAGTGGAAGTTATGGTAACTTCCCCACACCTTATGGATTTTTGGCCTTTTTAAGAGAGTGCACTTGTATAGAGTGCCCCACGCACAAGTATTTATATACAATTTTGAAACATTTTCAAAAACTAAGACAATCTTTCTGATATCTAATGCAAGTGGTCTCACTTAATTTGGATCCTTTATGAAGAATATATGACTATTTTACCCGAAACACATGTTTGAGACTAGTTATAGGACTAGTCAAAAACCCTATCTTTCATAGAGTGTATATCCAAAAGCACAACGATCGAGAAGATGAAATTTGTTCTATAGGTACTAAGATACGTCTTCTAAATATCGTCCAGGTTTATACTTGTGAAGTGGCTTCAAGAAAAAGGGATAGAGAAAATTACAAATTGACTGTATTGAGGAAGAAAAACCCTAGGATCGACGCTCTTATACCAAATGTGATGAAGCAGATGCTTAAACGATAATAAAATAATAGAATTACACACCATGTACAAAATGTGATCATGGATAAAAACTCCTAGATAGATAATTTACACAATAACTCCTTAAATAATAGGGCAACCCCCTCCAAATAACCAAATACCTTGCATACTTCACAATTCCCATGTCCCAATAATGAATTCATGATCTCTTATATATAGTTGTTCACACTTGCACATGAGGCCCCTTTACTACTAGTTCGGCCCTATTAAATATATATTTACACATTACATGTACATTTAGGCCCATAAATTCCCCCCCTTGGGGTCATATCATATACATTTATCCATATATATGCCCCCCTTAGGTCAAAACAAAATTATATCTTTTTATTGAATATTTTCCTACATATTTATACTTATGATTTTTTCAAACCAAAATAATTTCATATAATACTATACATAGGTATAATATTTGAATCCTTAAAAAATACCTTGCAATATGGGTCTTATAGCATATCCAAGGCTATAGGTGAAAATTATTTCCAGCTGATCACTCAACCTTTTCTTGGACTACACCTTGTTACCTCTAATATTTCATGAGAGGTGAATTTTTATTTTCATCACATAACATGATTTTCAAGGTGACATATTAGAATGTTGATTGACCTAGAGTTTTTCACTAGTCCTAGAAGTAGTCTCAGACAAGCCATCTTGGAATTTTCTCTATAACATTTTTTTGTGAAGTTTCATCTATGAAATGTTCAAGATTCTAACGAGACATATTATAGAACATGTGGTAACAATTTTAGATTTTAATTCTCCATAATTTCATGTTAGGTGCTATAAATCAAGTTTTTTTACTATCCCTAAAGCTAGTCTCAAACATGTGTTCTAGGTAAAACAATGATATCTACTTCTGTAAAGACCCACATTGAGTGCTATTATATTTTTCGATATGTTATAGACCATAATATTTCAAGTTAAAATTTAAGGAGATGATCTGAAAAATTGGTCGGGTGATAGTCTCTACAAGTTCACTATCGTGATAAAGAAACAATCACGACCTTTTGGGGAACTTATCATACTCTTTCCTTGGAACAGTAGTCAAAATTGCATAATTATAGGGAAGACATATTATGCTACCACATACCATAATTTTATAATCACAGGTGCAAAAATTTCATATTTATAATAGGTGCAATGTTGGCCTTAAAATAGTCTCCAAATCGGATTTTTAGAAGTATGTAACTTATAATTGACATATGATTGATTCAAAGATCTATTTCAAGTGATTTAAAAGTGTGGTAAAGTTATAATATAAGAAGTATAGATAAATATTATTGTTATCCCAGATGGAGAAGTGTGTTCTAAAAATTTATACACCAATTAAATCTCTATAGATCTCAACCATGACTTAAGAAGAATGTGAAGAGATACTTACCTAGCTATCCAAATTAAAGAATGAATTTAACAAATTGAGGGATAGGTCATTAAGAAAGGATTATTTGATAAAAACATAAAGAGAATTACAAAAAACGGAAAATAGAATAAATTTAAAGATGGAACAATTACAAAATTCCACGTCATCCATGATCTTACATATTGTAGATGAGAGATTCCCTAGAGGAAATATTAGGACACAAGGAAACCATGAAAATGTAGAGAAAATAAAGATTGATTCCTAGAATCATGATTATTGATTAGTCAAATATCCACATCATTGGGGGTTCAACTTGGAAGCAAGGAACTACTTAATTCTAAAGTTTGATATGAGAAAATTTGATGGTCAATATCCTATAAAATGGATATTCTAGATTGAGAAATTATTTGATCTACACAAAGTGCCAACCTTTTGAAAGGTAACTCTTGTATCGTTGAATTTATAACCTAATCATTTTTTTTTGGTACAAATTGGTTTGTCAATGAAAAAAGGATTATGTTGTCTCTTGGTTTATTTTTACAGATGAAGTGATAACATGTTATGCGGATATTAAGAGAAATACATTCCCTGTAAAGTTGTAATTGGAAAAATTCATGGGTCTAAAATTTCCCAGATGGTAAGAGGAAAAATTACATGATGCAATGAAAATGTTGCGAGGAGAACTAAAAAATTATGAGTTTGGCCTATGTAAGATTTGGGGAAAAATTCTACAATTTGATAAAATCCTCAATTATGAATGAAATCCATAGGTTAATGGTTGAAATAGTGTTGAATTGCAAAGTGTAGGTTTGAATATAACTAGGTGGATCTAATCTAAGTCAAGATCAACAATTTCATGGTGGCTCTATGGTGAAATTGGAAAATTTTCTAAAAATTGGCAGAAATTCCAATTATGGATGTATAAAAAAAGGGATGTGGATCCATATAGGTTACATGGACATGCATGATGATATGGATATGATATGTCATGGTGCATGTAGTAACTATGTGCGGGTGGAATCCTTGAGGCAAGGCCCCTGATGGTGAGTGGTATTCCAAAGTGGTTTTGGAATGTGAAAGGAAATATCCAAAACCATTTTTTTATATTGTTCCAAAATTTAGTGGGGAAAATGTATCATTCCAAGATTTATTTTAGAATCAAGTTTCCTTGTTACCCACCAAACACTTTCCATCCCAAAATGAATATAGATCATCGATCGTGATGAATATCCACTGTTAGATATTTCAATATCAAAAAACACAACATAGGTTGAGAATATTCCATCCTAAAATGAATTTGATCCATTAATATCAATGAATATCCACCATTTTATATTTCAGAGAACAAACACCCCATTATGGATCAATCACTTGTGGTTTTGAAATCGATGTTTTTCATCTAATCACGCTTTTCGTGAAGGGGTAGAACTAGTGATGAAAATAGATAAACACTTATGTAGATAACTGAAGAGGAATAAAAATTTCGAAGATAGAGGTGGTGTCTAAGGACACCATTATAACACTTAAGTAAAACACAATATGATCAAAACATCACAATTCATATTTGACCTTTATATATCCATATGATTTAAACATGATTGTTTGATAGTCATGATGATAATAACCCAAGGGGTATGTTATTTATATCCTCAATATATAACTATTACACATCGAAATTACTCACTTCGATAGTGTCGTAAGTGTCATCATTACAAGTGTCGCAATGGTCGCATTTTTCTCACAAGTGTCGCAAGTGTCAAGGAAAGCATACTGCCATGATGCCTATGTTGTTCCTATAACGACATGAAAAGGACACTTGACACACATCAAACACTTGATTTGGAAGAGGAGGAATGGTTAACTGGGCTTATGAACCTCTTTCCATCTGAAAGAACCCAAAAAATTGAGTTTTTGGAGGAGAGCGCTCCCCTATACCTCTCTCAGGAGTGTTGGTGCTCCCCTATACACTATATGGGAGCATTATAACACTACCTCTGCCCTTTTGGAGGAGCGCTACTACTTTTGGGAGTGTTGGTGCCCCCCTAAACCTTGCTAGGGAGCGTTATAATGCTCTGACACTCCTTTTGAGGGAGCGCTACCTATTCTGCGCAGCAGTTGGTTTTTTGAGAAGAATGGGGGAAAGATATTTTCAATCTTGGATGGCAGTTGGATTCAAATCCCTAGTCCAGCCATGATCTTAGGGAAGATCCCTAACTCAAGGAGGAAAGTCCTCAACTCACCCCAATGATATCTCAAGTTGTTGAGCCTCTCCAAGGCTATATAAGTAATGTTTCTAATGGTGAAAGGGGGAACTGGATGAAGAATCATACCAAACTTATGATCTCATAAGTGATATTTGGAGAAGGGATGAGAAGCATGAAACCCATGATCTCATAGGGAACACACAGTGAAGTGGAGGCTAATCAGTGAATCTATCGTCATTCCGATCATGGAGATTTTGAGCAAGGGTTAGGCAAGGAGAACTTTACGAAATTGCTACATTCCATCTACGGCTATAAGTAATGTTTCGTTCTCATTAATATAATTCGCTTGGCCTGTTTCTTTATAATTTGTGTTTGACATTACATGAATTTTTCTCTAAGTAGATATGTCTGCTTCGAACTAATCCCGATAGAATAGGAAGTGGTTGTACTTTGTTTGTCTACGGGGCTTATCGAGGAGCTCAATATTGGAGTTCAACTCGGAGCGTGCAGGGACAAACACCGGTAAAAAGGTACGTCTTTCCTCCTTCCTCTTCATGCATTAGTTTGTGTAGACCTAAAAGGAAGTCAATGACCATGATAAGCACTTTATGTCTTAGAGTTAAGAGTCTATCTCTTTGAGGAGATCTACCTATCCGTAGGGAGATTTTCCTTCAACAGAAATTGGCGACTCGACTGGGGAAGAATAATGAACAACCCAAAAATAAAAAAAATAATAATGAACAACCCAAAAATCAAACACCTGCTACCGAAAAGAAACCACAACGGAAACTGAAATTCCCGTGTATCATTTGTGGTGACGATCACTACACTTGATATTGTCCACTTCACAATGAAGTGGCCAAAATTTTCCGAGGGAAGTCACAACCCGTTGTGCTTACTCAACCTTTCCCACAGCAGCAATCCATGGTTGCTCAAACCCCTTCTCTTGGGGGCAGTTCTAGCGATCCTTATGATGAGGCCTCTTCAAGTGCACATATTTATATGTTTAATTTGATCAATTTGACCACTCTCTCTAAGACATACGACACATTGGGTAACCCTGACAAAGGAAAAGACACTAACGGTACCGATACTTTACCAGATCCATCATCATCCTCTATTATTATTCCATCGGTTAATCCTCCGTCTGGACCACTCCAGATTGAGAAACCCATGTTCGAATCTATATTACGCCCTCCTAAGAGCACTATATGTAAAGCTACCTTTAATCCTAGTTCACGTGCCACCCAAAACTACAACATTGTTGAAGATTTGGCTCAAGCACCGTGTGCTATGTATGCGTTAGAAGTTCTACGGTAATGCCCCAGTCAACGTAGAGTGATCTTGGCCTCTCTTGGTGCTATTGATCCCGAGTCATCCAATCAGATCATGTTTAACCTAGACAATTATGCATCTCGACTCTCCCACCAACTTGCTTTCCAAGTTGATGTTGTTGTTCACAATCAACAAATCCACCGAACTATTCTGGATTAGGGAGCCTCGACTTGTGTCATGTCTTTGGCATGTTGGAAAGTTTTAAAATCACCAGCACTCAACAAATCCCCAACGATGCTACGCGCCTTCGACGGGCGAGGTTTTCATCTCCATGGGCTTTTACAATCCTTGCCCATCCAATTGGGTGGAAAAACTATTACTGTTGATGTCGAGGTGGTCGATGCTCCCCTCGATTACAACTTGTTACTTGGAAGAAGTTGGTTTTATGCTATGACTGTCGTTGCCTCATCAGTCTTTCGATGTGTACAATTTCCTCATTAGGGAAAAATTGTCACTATTGATCAGTTGGATTTATGCACGATCGATGCTCGCTCTCCCACTACCAACAATATTCCTTTCTTGGGAGACCACAAGATCACGTATGAAAGCGTTGGTGTTGGCCTACTAAAATATTCTAGCCTCATGGGTACCTTCCCTACACCACTTCCACCGACTACACATCATATTGCCACTATCGATATGATTTCGACCACGGCTTATCAATCTTTGGAATCATATGACCCTCGGATTGTACCTCGTCCGTTGGAATTTGATGCACTAAGTGACACTGTGCCACTTAGTCTAGTCGAAACATCATACGTTTCTATCCCATCCGCTTCTCCCTTATCGGATGCCCAACATCTATTGGCACCTGACAGTTCCTTGATGCAATCACGGTTGAGTTCCTTGTCGTCTGTGATCGACTACATTTCCCCAAATTTTCCTTCAGATGAATCTATTCCGGAAATGTTTCACATTAACAAGTTACCTTAGGATAATAACTGTCACCGATCCTCTTTTCTTCCCCCTCGTGAAGAAATTCGGGCATATATACAGTCTATTTCCCTTCCTGGTGTTGATTTTTCATCATCTCCCATGATTTCAACTTCCGATGATTTAGATCCGGTAGTGGACATGGTGATTTCTTCGGTAGGATTATTGGAGCTTGATATCCTTACTCCTATCGCAACCCTCGACATGTGGTCCTTCCCGAGTGATCATCTTCCATCCAATAAAGATCTCCTGGAGGCCATGACCGAATTTTGTCCCTTGACATGGTATCCTTCCAGAGTGGTATTATCTTGGAAGCCTTGATCAGGAAGCAACCACGAGCATAGTTTCTATTCTCTGTGGAAAGCTCGTTAAAAAATGAAACAAAGGCATTGAGCATAGTTCTTTTCCTATGTTAAGCTCGTTAAAAAATGAAATGGTCATCTCTCTTGAACCTTCTTTTCATCCACCCTTATCCTTTTTCTCATCTACTAGAGAAATTGGTGAGAACCTCAAAGTCGGTGAATGAATTAAACCTTGGAGGGCATGTCTCAGGCCTTTGATGATCATTCTGGAGTTAAGCCACTAGATTTTCAAGCTAGGGGCATACTGATCTTGGTCTTTGTTCTTTCTCATGCTCGTAAATACATGAGAATGCATCCGAGTAGACTTTTATCTCTTTTTTTGGACTTGTATGGATACACGAAAAAGGAACCCCCTGGAGTCTCCTTTAAGCTCTTTTCAGACTCTCTAAACATGAAAATATTGCCCAGTGATCTTTCTTCCTTTCCCACTCGTTAAAAGGTTTGAAAGGGAATCTTTAGAGTGATAATTTATCTCTTTTTTGGCCTCGTGAGACTAACATTACGAAAAAGGACAACACTAGAGTCATCTTTAAGTTCTTTTCAGACTCTCTAAACATGAAAAGATTACCGAGCGACCTTTTTATTTTCACGCTCGTTAAAGTATTTGAAGAAAATGTCTGTTGAGCGATAGTTTATCTCTTTTTCGGTCTCATCCGACTACTTTACGAAAAAGGAACTGAGAGAGTTCTCTTTTAAGTGTTTTTCCAAACTCTATAATCATGAAAAACCTTCGAGTTTTTTGTCTTTGGACTCGCTAAACAAAACATTGACAGGCCCATATGGGACCGAACCCTTATTTCTTCCAGTTCATTAAACAAAGGAAGAGGAGCTTACCGAAGGTGAGTTTTATCGAGCATGTGTTACCCTCCTTGAGCTCGTTAAATTAAAAAGAGGTACTCGTCTATCTGGATGGGGGAAAAAATTGAAAGAAGCAAGCCAAGCAATTTTTTGAGAACATTACCAAGTAACTCTTAGAGTCACTCTTGAACATGACACTTTGTCTTTTTCACTCATCTTAATCCGCTGAACCTCTGCAATGAACCAATCTTTTGAGTTTTTCTTACTCCTTTGGGTCACTCGACGAAAGTCATAGTATCCACTGCATCATCATGTTTTGGTCCATGTCATGTTTCTGCTATTGTTCCTCAGTGTTCAAGGGAAGTATCCGCCTCGAGAGTCAGCCATCAAAAATATCTTTTCTCAATACATGTGTCAGTCCGTGTTCTTTTGATCTACCAATTACATCTCTGTGTCCATTTCGTGTCATTGATGGGGAATACATCAAGGCCCTCCTTCGACGATTCTATTCCTGTCAACTTCAACACATTATCCATGAACTAGACTTAGAAACCAGTTAGTACTTTGGGACATGCATGCCTCAATGGTAGGCCTCCTAATGTTCAACAGTGGGTTTACATCATTGACCTCTGATCGGATGATTCCACAGATGTTCAACTTCATCTCATCCATTCACATTCGTTGGAATGTACTAGAGTACATTGGGAATCATTGACATTAATGGTGATATCCCTCGCGCTTGTTAACAATTTACATCATTGACCGGTAATCAAGTGGTTTCTACCATGTTAGATGTCAGAACATCTATTCATATGGTTAGATTCGTACTACATCGGGATCAGTAAGAAGACCCTGGGTTGAGTGATCACTCTGATATGTACTTTTCCCAGGTTGCAATGGAGTTTCTCTCGAACAATGACACATATATTGTTACATAGATCCACTTTGTATTGGTTGTGGCTATGTCTTATCATCTCATAGATACACTGTGTATTCTTCGTGGCTACGATCAGGTCATAAGAGTATAGATCCACACTATATCCTCGGTGGCTATACCTTTTATCAATACAATTATGGATCCGCAGTGTATTTTATGGCGGCCATATGTTGCAAGTCTTGATCACCCAAGCATAGGTATGTCTGCCTTGGGTTTGAAACATGTCATAATATTTGTTGTATGTTTGTGTGCAACTTCTGTCAAGTTGTCTGTGTCTATACCCTTTCTTGAAAGTATACAAATCATTTCAGTTATCAACTCCTGTCTTCTAACTTCATACTTTGGGGGGCAATCTGTTACACATCGAAATTACTCACTTCGATAGTGTCGCAAGTGTCATCATTACAAGTGTCGCAAGTGTCACATTTTTCTCACAAGTGTCGCAAGTGTCAAGGAAAGCATACTGCCATGATGCCTATGTAGTGCCTATAACGACATGAAAAGGACACTTGACACACATCAAACACTTGATTTGGAAGAGGAGGAATGGTTAACTAGGCTTATGAACCTCTTGCCATCTGAAAGAACCCAAAAAACTGAGTTTTTGGAGGAGAGCACTCCCCTATACCTCTCTCAGGAGTGTTGTCACTCCCCTATAGACTATATGGGAGAATTATAACACTACCTCTGCCCTTTTGGAGGAGCGCTACTACTTTTGGGAGTGCTGGCACCCCCCTAAACCTTGCTAGGGAGCGTTATAAGCTCTAACACTCCTTTTGAGGGAGAGCTACCTATTCTGGGCAGCAGTTGGTTTGTTGAGAAGAATGGGGGAAAGATCTTTTCAATCTTGAAAGGAAGTTGGATTCGAATCCCTAGTCCAACCATGATCTTAGGGAAGATCCCTAACTCAAGGAGGAAAGTCCTCAACTCACCCCAATGATATCTCAAGTTGCTGAGCCTCTCCAAGGCTATATAAGCAAGCTTTCTAATGGTGAAAGGGGGAACTGGATGAAGAATCATACCAAACTTATGATCTCATAAGTGATATTTGGAGAAGGGATGAGAAACATGAAACCCATGATCTCATAGGGAACACACAATGAAGTGGAGGCTAATCAGTGAAGCTATCGTCATTCTGATCATGGAGCTTTCGAGCAAGGGTTAGGCAAGGAGAACTTGATGAAACTGCTACATTACATCTACGACTATAAGTAATGTTTCATTATCATTAATATAATTTGCTTGCCATGTTTCTTTCTAATTTTTGTTTGACATTACATGAATTTGTCTCTAAGTAGACAGGTCCGCTTCGAACTAATCCTGATAGAATAGGAAGTGGTTGTAATTTGTTTGTTTACGGGGCTTATCGAGGAGCTCAAGATTGGAGTTCAAATCGGAGCGTGCAGGGACAAACACCGATAAAAGGTACGTCTTTCCTCCTTCCTCTTCATGCATTAGTTTCTGTAGACCTAAAAGGAAGTCAGTGACCATGATAAGCACTTTCTGTCTTAGAGTCAAGAGTCTAGCTCTTTGAGGAGATCTACCTGTCCACAGGGAGATTTTCCTTCAACAATAACCAAATGACATATAATTTGAAAAACTTGTCCATAGGTAACCATTGGTTTTCAGAGTTGAATCTATCAAATATGAACTGTCAATTTGGATCAACAAGGATTGTAGACCTAGATGCCTATATGTCTAATTCATCGTTGATTGTTAGGATGGTTGATTCACCACTCGACTATATTCAACTAGTGCTCAAATTTAGTAATGAGAGACAAGTCGAATACTCGACCAAATGATGAAGTGTGTTGGTCGATCACATGATTGACTACATCTAGGTGTGGGTGAACCGCTCGATTGAATGAACCCAGGATATGTGTGATGAACCATCAATGGATGATGCTCCAACATGCCTTGCCCATCAACACATGTCTCTGGAGATTCAGAAGGTGAAATTGTGTCAATATGAAACTCCCCATAATTGGAGCTTTCTGAATCCCAAGCATCATATGGAACTTGAGAAATATATATTTAGATAAATGTTTGGTGAAGATATCAACAACCTAATTTTTTTTCTACAATATTCAAGAGAGATAATGATCTCATGAACCAAATGTATTCATAGTGAGCATGGATCTCAACATGCTTCATATTATTGTGGGTAACAAGATTTTTGACAACCTATATACCACTATGGTTATCACAGTAGATTGTAGTCAAGGTGTAAATAGGATGTCTGAGTTCTCCCAAAATTTGGTACATCCCTACTGCTTTGATACCTTCTTGAGCGACACCACAATATTCTACTTATGTACTCAACATATATACTACCTTGTTTTTCTTACAATACCACACTAATGGTCGAGTGATAAAGAGAAACACATAGCCAAAATTGGACATTCAGTGATCACTATCTCCATCCTAGTCGAACTTGGTGAACCCAACCAATGAATTTGAACTTCGACAATACTTGATACCAAAATGAGTGGTACCCTTGAGATATGAGGTAATTCATTTGATTTATTTCCAATGAATTTATTTAGGGTCTTGCGTAAACCAAGAAACTACACTAAAAGAATAGGCAATGTGAGGTCAACAATGAGTAATATAAATAATATTGTTGACAATTTGTCAATAAAGTGTAGTATCAACTACGTTTGTTTGATAAGTTTTGGTAAGATTTACTCTAGATTGAAAAGGATTAGCACAAGGCTTGTAATCATTCATCTTAAAACATGTCAACATATCCATCACATATTTAGATTGAGAAATGAAAAAGTAATTACATAGTGGTAATACTTGAAGACCCAAAAAAGAATGCAAAGTACCAAGATCCGTTGTTATGACCCAAAGGGGGAATATATAGTATTAAATGTATATGAAATGACCCAAGGAGGGGCATATATGGGGATAAATGTACATGTAATGTGTAAATATGCATGTATTAGGGTTGGCATGAGAGTAAAGGGGCCTCATGTGTAGGTGTGAATAGGCATATATAGAGATCATGGATACATTATTGTAGACATGTGAATTGTGATGTACAAATGCATTTGGTTATTTGGAGGAGGTTCTCCATTTCTTTAAAGAGTTATTGTATAAATTATCTATATTGGATTTGTTCTCCACAATCAAATTATGTACATGGTGTGTACTTTTGTTCTATTATGATATTTCAATAACTTGTTTTATTACATTCGTCATGTCAAGGGAGTCACCAAGTTGTTTCTTCAATCTAAGGATGAGATCATCATTATTTCCAGTAATGAGTAAGTTAGCTACATATACAACACTAATCAAGGTGTTTCCATTGGTATGAAGTACATACAAGATTTGATCAGATTAACAATGTTTGAAACCAAGTTGAAGAAAGAAACAATCGATCTTAGCATACCAATCTTGACGATCCTGCTTCAAACAATAAAGATTTTGATTGAATCTACAAAGAAAGTTAGAATCTATCACAAAATTGGGTGCCTATTCCATGAAAATTTCTTGAGACATGTCTCCATGAAGAAAGGCACTCTTCACATCCATCTGATGGGTTTTCCATCCAAAATGAGAAGCAAGGGAAAGAATCATTCGAGCATAGTTCATCTTTGTGATAGGGGAAAAGGTTCCAGTGTAGTCATTTCCTTCTTGTTCAGAAAATCCCTTTGCAAATAGGTGTTCTTTAAGTCGCTCAACAACACCTTAAGAATTAAATTTGGTCCTATAAACCCATCAACACTTCATAATGTTATTTCCTTGTGGTCGGGGAAGTAAGTCACAAGTGTGATTATTCATCAAAGAATCAATTTATGTCTGCATAGTGTTAGGGACCTAACCTAACTAACCCCTCAAGTGGGTATAATAATATATTTCCATGTAAAAAAGGTCAATATTAATAAGGCCTAGCAATAAGGAGGAATAAATAAAATGTAAGAAGACCTACTATAATCTTTCTCTTCTTGAAGGATCTTCCTCTAGATTGTTCTTTTGGATAGATATATTTAGTATAAATAAGATTAGAGGGTATGAGAAGTTTTGTCTTGAATAATTATTGTAATAGAGCTCTTCTCTATTGGAGGTTTCCCCCTTGAAGAGGCAAGTGAACCTTGTTTCCTATCAATAATGGTATAATTTTGTTGTTTTGGTTCCATATAATATGTTTTTACACTATTATCTCTACAATATTTCCATATTCTGTTGTTATCTCAGTTTTATTCTCTGCATTATTTCTCTTTTTTCTTAATATAATAGACTTGGTACCTTACAAGTGGCATCAGATTACTTTCCTCGACAGAAAACTGTGGGTTAATTTTTTTTCAAGGTAGATATGTATTTTGACATCTTAAAGATAGATAGATCTATTGATATGTGCATAAACCCATGGTCGGGGACTAATACATGAAGGAAATAAAAGTGGTACTCAAGCACACATCTTTTAGCCACCCTTGTAACCCCTTTTGGTACCCCTTTGAGTGGTATCGCATCAAACAACACCTATATATGGATCGACCTAGATCTCGTAAATCCCTTTATAGATAAACCGATTGGTCACCTGACTTCTATAGTTCCACTGAGAACAAAACTAGGGAAGATACTCTCTAGTACCTGGGTAGTCAAGTAGTATGACTAAGGGAACGGTCTAGCCTCCTTAGTTGGTTCCCTGAGATATTGGGTCCAGTACTATTGTGGGACCCCACACATATATTAGAGAGTTGTAGCACAGGAAAAATGCTTGTCTATAGACACCCTTCATACCCTAACCCTTGGGAAGGAAAAAAAATGTAATAGATAGGACCTATTTCCGCGCAACTGTGCCTCAAGCATTCTGGTTGCAAAATTACTACATATTTATTCCTATTAAGAATTTGGGCATTTCAACATTGTAGTATTCTTCAGCTCGGAGTATAACTCCATAGGAGTAAAAAAAAAAGTTATAGCGGTCTTGCCAACATACTTATTTCGGACCTATCCCATTGGATTCCCCTTTTCTCCTTGATTGCAGTTGTACCTTTCATTTTAATCCTTTTTCAGTGGACCCAACCCATTCCCAACTTCCTTATTTTGTTTCCTATCCCATTATATTCCCCTTATTTCCCTGATCATCAGGGTACCTATCACTTATAAATCCTTTTCTGTGGTCCCACCCACATGTTTTCCCTTACCTGCACTCCCCCTCTCCAAATGCCCACCACTCGCAATCAATACCTGGAAGCTTCCATCAATCAAGCCAAGGAATCCATCCAACAAGTGACATCTAAGATCAACTCTACCAATTCCCACCTTGCACAATTTGAGACCCAAGTCCAACACCAGTTTGACACCATGGATGCAAAATTCATGAACCAATTTAACACCCTCCAATCTACTGCCAACCAGTTGTTGAACTGCACTCTAGGTCCTCCCTCCTAGAACCAACCAAATGTTGTTGATTCCTCTCATTCTCCACATTTTAAATCCAACTCCTTCCATCGTGACCCCCTTCTTCCCCATGTTGAGGTCAATAAATTTGATGGCTTTGATCCCACAGGTTGGGTCACTCAAATGGAGAATTATTTTTCTTTGTATGGTATTACTGATGAGTTGGAAAAACTTCATTATATTGTCCTCTATCTAGATCCTAAATGATGGAAATTGCATAAATATTCATGTCATGGGTATATTTAATCAACCCAGTTTGTTGCAGGTATCTATGACCACTTTGACACTGATACCCACTATTTCAGTCATTTGACCAAGTTGAAATAGTCAGGAACAGTGGAATACTTTATCACTTCTTTTGATAATTTGGCCTTTCAGACTAAGGGCATATTAGATGTGTTCTTCCACAAATTATTTATTAGTGGCCTAAAGGATGAAATATGATCCTAGGTTCTCATGGCTCTCCCTCAGACTTGGTTGGAAGCTACTAAACGTGCCAAAGAGGCCCAACAAGTTTTTTTTCCCAGAACAAAAAACCATGTTTTGTTCCTCACCCTTGAACCACTAATCCTAACCCCCATACCACTCTCCTCAAGTTCAAAAAATTAACAAGGGATGAAATGGATGAACACAAATTGAATATTCATTGCTATAATTGTGATGAAAAATGTTTTCCGGGGCACAAGTGTATGGAACATAAACATTTTATGTCCATTTCTAAAGATGTTTTTGAAGAAGATGTGACAGTTCCCCTTGTTGAAGAGCCCTTCCTTCCTGATGCTACCCAGGATCCCACTGACCCACTTGATTTTGACCCACTCATTTCCTTGCATACCCTCAATGGCTTCTCTGCTCCACAAACCCTCAAGTTCATTGGCTATATTAAGAAGAGGAAGGTCATCATCCCTGTTGACAGTGGTATCGCCCACAATTTTATTCATTGTCGCATTTCCTAGCAAACCAATTGCTATATTTGTGTTGTCAATAATTTTCAAATCATGATAGCCAATGGTGGGTCCATGAAATGTGGTGGGCATTGTGAAAATGTATGTCTTCAAATTCAACATTACCACCTGAAATATGATATGTTTTTCATTTACATGGGTGGTTGGGACATTGTGTTATGTATTTAATGGTTACGCACTTTGGGTCCCATTCTTATGGATTTTAAGGAATTAACCATGCAATTCCAGCAGGAGGGAAAAAGGAATCAATTTCAAGGTTTTACAATTGGTTCTCTTGAGATCATCAGTTCTCATCACATGGAAAATGTCGTCAAGAAAGGCCACTCTAGTATTATTTCCCAACTCCATTCCATTCAAGCGATTGAGACACCATCTAGGCATCCTGACCTCCAAGCTATACTCTCCAAACATCAAGTTATTTTTTCCACTCCTTAGGGACTTCCTCCTCCTCGTGGTGTTCATGATCATTACATTCCCCTTTTTCCTAGTAGTCTTCCTCCCAATGTTCTCTCTTATCGTCATCCCTTTTCCCAAAATAATGAAATTGAGAAAATTGTGTAGGAATTTCTCCAAGCGGGTGTTATTTTCCCCAACACTATCCCTTATTCTTTGCATGTGGTCATGGTACTCAAGAAAAAAGGTACTTGGAACATGTGTCACGACTTTCATGCCCTCAATAAACTCACCATCAAGGAATCATTTCCCATTCTTATCGTTGACGATCTCTTGGATGAGTTGGTTCTTGCTCAGTACTTCACTAAACTTGATCTATGTTCTGGATACCACTAGATACATATGAAAGAATATGACATCCCCAAGACTTCCTTTCAAACTCATGAGGATCACTATGAGTTCTTGGTCATGCCCTTTGGCGTATGTAATTCCCCCTTCACCTTCCAAAGCCTCATGAATAATGTCTTTCATTCTTTTCTCCATCATTTTGTCTTGGTTTTCTTTGATGATATTCTCATCTATAGTAAGACTTGGCAATCCCATATTTCCCATGTCGATCAAGTTCTCCATCTACTCTGTCAGGACCAAAGTTTCCTCAAACACTCTAAATTTTCCTTTGGCGCCTCAAAAGTCAAGTACTTGGGTCATATTGTTGGAAAGGATGGTGTCTAGGTGGATCCTAAGAAGATTTAAGCAATGCAGGATTGGCCTCTCCCCAAGACTATCAAAATATTGTGTAGTTTTCTGGGTTTAACAGGCTATTATCACAAGTTTTTTCATAATTATGGAAATATTGCAGTGCCTCTAACTTCTCTCCTTAAAAATAAAACTTTCACTTGGACTCTCACAGTTGATCAGTCCTTTCAAGCCTTGGAGGTGACTATGTGCACTACTCGAGTCTTGGCCCTTCCTAATTTCACAAATACATTTGTCCTGGAATATGATGCCTCTGGGACAAGAATTGGAGAATTTATTATGCAAGAGGGAAGACCTTTGGACTTTACGAGAAAAAAAATTTCATAATGCTATTTGTGCCAAGAAATATATGAAAAGGAAATGTTGGTTATTCTACATTTCATGGATCTCTAACGCCCTTATCTCTTTGGGAAAGGCTTCCAAATTAAGACATATCATCAAATCCTAAAGGATTTTCTTGGGCAACGACCTTCCTCCCCAGAACAAAAAAAATGAGTAAATAATATATTTGGATATGATTATGACATCATTTATAAGAAATGCAAATAAACTATCGTTGTTTATGCTCTTTCCCAAAAATATGAAGAGGAAGGGTCCCTTTTCTCCCTCTCCTTCATTGTACCAGATTGCCTCCAAGGTGGTCACCAGGAATGGCTACAAGATCCTAAAATTTCGCATCTGATCCAACAATTGCAAGCCAATTCTCCAGTTTCCCCAGGGTACTCTTAGCACAATTATGAGATTCACTACAAAATCCATTTGTATTTAAGTAAACAGTCACAACTTCAATCCACAGTTCTTTCTGAGCTTCATGATACACCCACAGTTGGGCACTCGGGCTTTACCAAAACCTATGATTGGGTCAAACCTTCTTTTTTTGGGGATGGTATGAAAAAGAACATTCAAACTTTTGTGGAAAAATGTGATGTTTGTCAACACAATAAGGGGAAAAAAATCAAATCTCTTGGCACACTACAACCATTTGCGATTCCACCAACTCTTTGGAGGGACATCCCTATGGATTTTATTGTGGGATTACCTAAATCAGGAAATAGGTCAATCGTGGTGGTGGTTGTTGATCATATTTACAAGTATGCTCATTTATGTTCTCTTAAACACCCATTTACCGCATCCATTGTGGCTCAACGTTTCATGGATCATGTCTTCAAGATTCATGGCATGCCTCATTCTATTGTTTCTGATTGAGATCCCACTTTCACTAGCAATTTTTGGCAAGAAATCTTTAGGATATAGGGAACCCAATTGCATCTCAACACCACCTATCATCCCTAGACTGATGGTCAAACTGAAGTTGTCAACAAGTGTTTGGAGACATATTTGAGATGTTTTTCCTCTAAAAGGAAAAATCAATGGGATCAATGGTTACCATTAGTTGAATGGAGCTACAAAACTTCTTATGATACAACTACTCACATGAATCCTTTGGAATAAGTATATGGACAGAAGCCGCCTTTCTTTCTCTTCTACATGCCAAGTTTCTCGAAGGTCTAGGCGGTTGACCAAATTCTTACAGTTTGAGAGGTTATTCTCCATACCCTCAAAGAGAATTTGTTTAAGGCTCAGAATCACATGAAGCAACAAGGATATCAAGGTCGCTCAGAACATCAATTTGTTGAAGGAGACTACGTATTTTTTCAACTACAACCTTATAACCAAACTTCACTCAAGGTCAAACATTTTCAGAAATTGGCACCCAAATTTTATGGTCCTTATACAGTTCTCAAGTGCGTGGGATAGGTAGCCTATCAATTATCTTTTCCCATTTATTCTAAGATCCATCCTATTTTTCATGTCTCCTGCTTGAAGAAGGCGATTGGAACTAAGTGCCAAAACCAAACCATCCTTCCTGAGTTGGATGAAGAAAGATCCATCTGGTTGCAACCACAAAAAGTTTTGGACCAATGTGAGTGTCATATTTTTCAGTGCACCGTCAAGGAAGTGTAAGTCCAGTAAAAATATACAACTCCAATAGATTCCACCTAGGAGCCAGCTACCATTTTGCAACAATTTTCTCATCTCAAGCCTTGAGGACAAGGTTGATTTTAACGGGGAGGGAATGTTAGGGACCTAACCTACCTAACCCCTCAAGTGGGTAGAATAATATATTTCCATGTAATAATAATCAATATTATTAAGGCCTAGAAATAAGGAGGAATAAGTCAAATGTAAGAAGACCTAATAGAATATTTTGTTTCTAAAAGGATCTTCCTCTAGATTGTTCTTTTGGATAGATAGATTTAGTATAAAAAGGAGTAGAGGTGATGAGAAGTTTTTTCCTGAAGAATATTTGTAATAGAGCTATGCTCCACTGGAGGTTTCCCCCTCGAAGAGACATGTGAACCTTGTTTCCTATCAAGAAAGGTATAATTATGGTATTGTGGTTCCATATAATTTGTTGTTTCACTGTTATCTCTTCATTATTTCCCTATTTTGTTGTTATATCAGTGTTATTCTCTGCATTATTTCTCTTTTATGCTAATATAATAGACCTAGTACCTTACACATAGCCTTCTCCTATTGAGGTTGTACTTAAACATATAAGTAGGAAATGGGATCAGAAGTTTCAAGTACCCGATTCATTAGGGAAACGTTGACATGTTGCTTTTGGATTCGAGTTTGTCATTCGAAGGAAACATCCTCGACATCGGCTCCAACAACTTTAATTGTCTTGGAATACCATATGGGTAGACAATAAACATTTGAAATGTGTTTCATTCTACCAGTTTGATCATAGGTCATAGGATCTCCAGTCATTGGACTAGTCAAAATAGAGGACAATGGATTAGTCGACTCATAGGTTGACAATCTAGTCGAAACTTTCGACTGTCTAGTCGAAGAAATGAAATATGGAACATGAAAAACGTTGTCAGAGATAACATAACAAGGATTATCGTAGAGTGATCCATAGGATGCATTCAACAATTCAATTCTATAAGACTTCTCATCAAACCATATATTTCATTTGATAATAGTTTCTCATTTGAAAAGATCAAACAATCGATAGTATTTCAACTCTTCAGAGTAGCTCATCATTATTCAAGGATGACTCTTTACAACCAAATTTATTATGCAATCATCAGAAATGTGACCCCAGGAGACACATCCAAACACACGGAGGTGGTCGATTGAAGGATTATTTCCATACCATCATTTGTCAGGATTGATGGAAGGAATAACTTGAGTCGAGGTGAGATTAAGTAGACAGTTTCCACAATACACTGCTTCAACTCAAAAGTGAGGAGGTATATCTTTATCTTGAAAAATACATCTAGCCATTTCAACTAACTTCCATTTTTTTCATTCTGTGACGCCTCTATACGGAGGTGTGTGAGGAACTAACTGCTACTAGTAAATACCATATTGAACTAGGTATTATTCAAAAGGATGATTTACATAATCACCACCATTTTATGATCTCAAGCACATGATGGATTAAGCACATTTTTTTTCAGCAAAGGATCTTAAATCCTTGAACTTTTTGAAGAAAACGTTCTTGTTCTTATAAAAATAAACCCATGTAAAGAGGGAAAAATCATCAATGAATGTCAAAATATACCTTTCAAATGTCCTTGAAGGTAGATTGATGCAACATACATCACTATGAACCAACTCTAGTAGGTTATGTGGTCGCCACACTTTTCCAGAGTAGAATAGTTCCTAATGGTTCTTTCCAACCGCACACCCCTTACAGAGTCCTTCAAGGGGAACACCTTTGGTAAACTAGATACCATGTTTTGAGTTTCTAGTGCCTACATACTTCAGAAATTCAGATGTAACCATTAGAAAAATTCCCAGGGAAGTAACTGTTAGACAAATTTCAGCATTGCAGTTGAAGAAATGTTATAGAAGAGGATGTCAAATATTTGCAGCTCATATGGAGGAAACACTTGAAGACAAGTTTCCAAATTTGGAGAATTATGCAGTCCTAAAAGAGTTTGAAGATATATTCAAGGAAGTACTAGGACTACCCCCAAGGAGAGACCTTGATTTTTCTATAAATCTGACACCACGAGTAGCTCCCGTGTCAAAGACTCCTTACATAATGAGTACACCAGAATTGAAGGAGTTGCAAATGTAGCTTGAATAACTTCTGAAGAAGGGGTATATATGCCCAAGTGTATCACCTTGGGGTGCCCCAGTCTTGTTTGTGAAAAAGAAAGATGGAACGTTAAGATTGTGCATTGTTTCAGACAGTTGAATAAAATGACTGCAAAGAAAAAGTATCCTCTGCCAAGGATTGATGATCTTTTTGATCAATTGAAGGATGCAAAGATGTTTTCAAATATAGTTCTCAAATTGGGATACCATTAGGTAAGAATTAAGGAGGATGATATCAACAAGACTGACTTTAGGACAAGGTATGGTCATTATGAGTTCACAGTGGTGTCATTTGGGTTGTCAAATGCATCAACTATTTTCATCTGCTTAATGAATGGTCTTTTCCGAGAATATTTAGACAAGTTTGTCATTGTCTTTTTGGATGACATTCTTATATACTCTAAGACAAAAGAAGAGCATGAACATCATTTGAGAATGGTGTTGCAAGTATTAAGGGAGCATCAATTGTATGCCAAATTGAGCAAGTGCTCATTTTATTAGAAACAAATTCATTATTTGGGGCACATCATCTCAAAAGATGGGATAGAAGTGGACCCCGAGAAGATTGAATCCATTAGAGAATGGTCAGCACCAAATAATGTGACAAAGGTCAGATCATTCATGGGCCTTGTAGGCTACTACAGGAGATTCATTGGAGGATTCTCGAAGATATCACACCCAATCACTTCCTTGCAAAGGAAAGGTCTGAAGTTTCAGTGGACGTCGGACTGTGAAAGGAGTTTCCAACATTTGAAACAATTATTGACAAGTGCTCCAATACTAAGTATTGTGGACCCAAATGAAGATTTCATTGTATGCATAGATGCATGTAATGAAGGACTTGGTGGATTCCTCAGCCAAAATGGATTTGTGATATGTTATGAATCAAGTAAGTTGAAGGAGCATGAGAGAAACTATGCCACTCATGATTTGGAGTTGGCAGCCATAGTGCCTGCCTTGAGGAAATGGAGACACTACCTCATGGGAAAAAGGTTTGAGTTAAGAACAGACCAAAATGGTTTGAAATATTTATTTGATCAGACAAGTCTAAATGCTAGACAAAGTAGATGGTTAGAATTTATAAGCGAATATGACTTTGATATAAAGAATATCAAAGGGAAAGAAAATAAAGTGGCGGATGCACTCAACATGAGGGTGCATGAGATTCATGCTATAGCCATCAGCATGTATCTGACTGATGTTAAAATAAACATTCTGGAGGCTACAAATACAGACCTGCAATACAAAGAATTGATAGAAAAACTACAGCAAGGTAAGACACCACAAAAGATGGATATTTATAAGTTGGGAGTAGATGGAATACTGCTGCAAAAGAACATAATTTTTGTACCAAATGTCTAGGACTTGAAACATATAATTTTTTATGAATGTATAATTCTCCTTATGCAGGGCACCCTGGATATCAGAAAACCGTAGCAGCGGTCAAGAGCCAATACTTTTGGCCAAGTATGAAGAGAGAAATTGCAAAATACATCGCTAGGTGTATGGAATGCCAGAAAATTAAAACAGAGCATAGGCACCCAACATGATTGCTACAACCTTTGTCCATTCCTGAATGGAAGTGGGAAGTGGTGACAATGGATTTTATTACGGGATTTCCCAGAACAGGCAAGCTACATGATTCGATTATGGTAGTGGTGGACAAGCTTACAAAAGCTGCCCATTTTATTCCACTAAAAACTACTCACAAAGAAACATATGTTGCTGATATTTTCATGAACGAAGTGACACAATTGCATGAAATTCCTAAAATGATTGTGTCTGACAGAGACCCAAAATTCACCTCGAATTTCTGGAAAGGATTGTTCAAAGGATTCGGAACAAATCTGAACTTTAGTACAACTTACCATCCTGAGACTGATGGACAGACAGTGAAGGTGAATAGAGTGATAAAATATATGTTGAGAATGTATGTGATGGATAAACCATCAAAAAGGGAAGACTACCTACATTTAGTAGAATTCGTTATAACAATGGGTATCAGGCATCATTGAAAATGAGCCCATTTGAACAACTTTATGACATAAGGTGCAATACTCCAGTAAGCTAGGATAATCCAATTGATAGAACAGTAGTCGGGCCAAATTTTCTCAAGGAGATGGAGGACGAGATGTTAAAAATTAAGCAGAATTTGAAAACTTCCCAAGACAGACAAAAATGTTATGCTGATAAAAATAGAATCCACAGAGAATTCAAAGTGGGTGATCATGTTTTCTTGAAAGTAAAAGCTAATAGGAGTTCCCTGAAGCTGGGAAGCTGCACCAAGTTGGTAGCTAGATTTTGTGGACGATTTGAAATCCTAGAGAGGATTGGTCTCGTTGCTTATATGATTACAGTGCCTGCATCTATGTCTATTCATAATGTATTCCATGTACCATTGCTAAAGAAATACATACCTAATGCTAATCATGTTATTGATTGGAATGTTATTCAGGTGGAGCAAGAAGGCACTTTCCAAGTGCATCTGGTGCGCATCCTAGATCAAAAAATAAAACAACTCTGAAATCGAGCCATACGGCTTGTAAAGGTCCAATGGACCTGGTACAGACCTAAAGACGCTACTTGGGAGCATGAGAATGCAATGCGGGTAGAATACCTGCATCTTTTTGAAGAATTTTGAGAATTTTGTTGTATATGGGTACATGATACACTAAGGACAATGCATAAATAAGGGGAGGGGATTGTAATATCCCTCGGCCGAACCCAAATGTAAATATAATCAAGGTATATTTAAGCTAGTGAGTTGTTTAGACATCATTTTTGTAATACACCTTTCATGGCATGGTGCGTGCATATACTGCGCAGTAAAGGGATGTAATGTGCACATTTCTGAATACCGTGCATAGTAACTAAGGTGCGTGTAACCTTAAAGACAAAGGATATAGTGTGAAGTAACTAAAGAGTGCAGAACCTTGAGGTCGGCATATACCATGTGCAGTAACTAAAGTGCGTGCAATATTAAGGTCAACGAACCTTTGTGTATATAATATGCATTATATGATGGTGATCCAGTATTATAAGCCAGAATGCTTATGTCTTGGAATTAGGCCAGCACGCCTAGATGTTAAAGGCTAGAGCACCTATTTTGTATATATCTCATGATTAATATAAAAATGCATTGTTCCATGCAGACCGACCATGATAAAAGAGAAGGGGGACTAGATTCCACTAAATAGGGAAAGGGAGGGCCTAAAGTTAAGAATAGGGCTAAGCTAGAGAGCTTAAAGATGAAAATAAATATTATATTAATATTTTATAAAAACATAAAGTACGGATAATTAATTTATCCTAAGTCCTAAAGTAGGGGACAAGTGTATTAGAGTAGCTTCCAACATGACAAGTGTCAAGTTGGAGACATGCATACTTATTGTCGAGACTTAGTTTCTTTGGGGGGGATCGACCATTGTAAAGAGGGGAATCTTACCTTATTTTCCTTTGACCAAAGAACCGATATCCATGATACATTTCGTGAGTCCTTGAGCTACCTCGTATCTTCCTACCATAGTACCCAGACCAGATTTATATCCATTCCTGTTGGTGTACCTATCAACTTGGGAGCGGGATTGAAGAGGCGGGTTGTCAGGCCCGTGAGAAATTATTTGAGTGAGGGAATTGCTAAGGATCGATTTCCTAAAGGTGATAAATTGCAGCTACAACACTCTGAGAATTCCGGTCAGGCCTGCTGCTGAAGCCCTGGAAGGGAAGTGGGGCAGCTGAAGGACTATTGAGCAAAGAAGGGGCACACTTCCTTGGGTGGGACAGGCATGTGGGGAAGGAGAGGCTGTAGGCTGTGGTTGAGTGAACACCTAAGAGGGAGTGTTTCTGGTTGACCGTGAACCTTTAGTTGAGTTAGGAATCCCTTTCCCAGGTGGAGACTAGTCCCAGCTCGTGGGTGACTCACTGTTAAGAGTGAAAAATAGTGTAGTCTAAGGCTGGGAGGTTCATGGACAGTCTACACGCAATTGGTGACATTCTTACCAATATAAGTATCGGTTATGTGTAGAATTACATGGTGCATTGTCATTTATGTGTTATTTTATGGGTTTTATTGCTTGTGTGAGCATAATTGTCTGTATGTTTAAGGATATACCTTGTATACATTACATGTCTGTGTTCACTATTAAATCAGTCTAAAAATTGTATATTTTACAGAACACAACTGTTTGTTTATCTTTTATATGTGAAGCTTCCGGTAGAGAATTGTATGTGTATATTTAATTGCAAGTAGTTCAATATGTATGTATGCCTGTGTGTGTATATACGTATTTAGAAAAAAAAAAAAAGTTATGTGTCATACCTCAGTGGATTACTAGGTGTTACATTATGTTGTCAGAACTAAGCTAAGCATATGAGTAAGTGACATTCCCCGGTCAATGGTTGGATGGGGTGTGTTACAAAATCTCCTACCCAAGAGTTAATTCCTCCATATTTTTAAAGCATGCACTATGGAAGCCAACTCTAGATCATGGGTCACATAATTGATTTCATGCTCATTCAATTTTCTGGATTCATAGAAAATTACACGGCCTTATTGCATAAGGACTCCTCTGAGTCCTTATTTATAGGCATGTGTACACATGAGGAAGTCATTATTAGGGTATGAAATCTTCAGCATGGGTGCATGGGTTATAAGGTATTTCAGTTCTTGAAATCTTTCTTCACATTTTGATGTCCAAGTGAATTTAACCCCCTTTTTCTAAATGGCATTGATTAGACAACCAATATTGGAAAATTCTTTTATGAACCTTATATATTATCCTTCTAAGCCCATAAAATATATGATATCAGATACATCCTTTGGGATAGGCCATTCCATGATAGATCTAATCTTGTCAGGTTCTACTGCCACTCATTCTTCATAAATAACATGGCCTAAGTAATAGACTTGCTTCTCGAAAAAGCCACACTTGATAAAATTAGCGTAGAGTTGATGCTCTTTTAGTAATTGAAGAACTAATTTAATATGTTCTTAATTCTCCTCTCTATTCTTAGAGTATATTAGGACATCATCAATGAAAACCAATACACATTATCTAGGAATTTGTTGAGTACATTATTCATCAACCACATAAAAGCGGCAGGGGCATTCATTAATCCAAATGGCACCACCACAAATTTATAGTGACCATATCTTGTCCTGAAGGATGTTTTTTGGATCTCTTCATCCTTGATTTGGACTTGATGTTATCTATACCTTAAGTCAATATTTGAGAAAATGGAAGCACCCCTTAATTGGTAAAACAAGTCATTGATTCTTGGTAAGGGATACTTGTTCTTTATGGTTGTCTTATTGAGTTGTCTATAGTCTATGCACAGTCGAAGTGTGACATATTTATTTTTCACAAACAAGGCAGGTGCTCCCCATGGAGACATCCTAGGTCAGATTTAGCCTTGGCCCATCACCTCCTTTAGTTGTAGCTTGAGCTCAACTAGCTCTAGTGTACTCATCCTATAAGGTGTTCTAGACACTAGCGTTGCTCCTGGTGCAAGTTCTATGGAGAAGTCAATGTCTCTTCTTAGAGGTAGACCTGGTGCCTCTTATGGAAACACTTCTTTATACTATGTTAATATGGGATGGTCCTTTAGGTTTGGTTTTTCATCCTCAATAGATTCCAACACTTGTATTGCATATAGAGGACATCCCTGTCTGCAATACTCTTTCATTTGAAGGGATAATATTCGTCTCACTGAGAGAGGCCTTTGAATCCCTTGGAGGGTTATCTTTCTCCCTTCTTCATTTTCACATCCCAAAGTTTTATGGTAACAACCGAAATTGGTTTTATAAGTGGTTAACCATTTCATACCAACCAATAGGTCATAAGATCCTACGGGAAGTATATTAAGGGTCACTTGGGTGGGAAATCCATCCATAATGAATTGGCAAGAAGGTATGACCTCTGCTACTTTTATTTTGGTTCCAGTGGCTAGCTGTACCTACCATGGATTAACATGTCTAAATGGTTGCAGTTTACACTTATCAACAGTCTGAGGGGCCACATAACTCAAATTAGAACCATGGTCAATTAAAATAGAAACTAGATGGTTGACGATCATACCTTCCATCTCCACCACTGAATCTTGGTGGTCAGATTGTTTATTATCCAAGGCTATATAAATCCGTGGCATGCTCCTAGACACATCATTGATTGTGGTAGCTTCTTGGATGTTGTAGACTCTCCTACTGTTCTATTGTCTATGTGGAAAATCCCTCATCAAATGTTCTTCTCCACAACCCCAACATTTCAAGGGTTCTCTCTTTGGGTTATCAGTCTTTCCTGGGATTTCTCCAAAAGGTTTATTTCCACTCTGGGAGGGGAAATTTTGATGATGAACACTTCTAGTAGGAAGGATCATACTAGAATCCTTCCCATAGTTCTTAAATCTTGAGGATTTAAAGCACTTCTTCTTGAATCATGAATTACTCTTCTTCTTCTAGTCCTCGTGAAGTTTTGTCTAACTCTCAAACTGTTCATAACAATACCTTTCCTTCCAGATAGTATCTTCTATGGTCTTTGGCTCATCAAAGTCAATCCTTTCCCAGTAGGACTAAGGTAACACATTAATAAATCATTGCACTTATACCTTTTCATCCTTTATGTAGGATACATACCTCAGCTCAAGGAATTTATGGACACGTTCCTCTATGGTGAGTTGTCCCAACCTAAGTTCATAGAAATCCTTAGTCTTCCCACCAAAGTATTTCTCTGACAGATACTTCTTCCTCAAGTGTTTCTCAAATTGTTTCCATGAGAATTCCTTCTCATGGATTCCTTTCACATTCCTAAGTTCTTCCCACCAAATGGAAGCCTTTCCATTCAGGTTGAAGATGGTTATTCAATCCTTCAAGTTTTCATAGTATTCATGGACTCTGAAGTAGTTCCTTAAACCAAGAAGTGAAGCTTCTACGTCTTCCCCTTTCTTAATCTCTCCATCAAAATAGGGTGGTTTGTCTTTCTTGAAATATTCAGGATCATGACTTTTGGAATGCTTTCGCTTCTTCCTTTCCTTTGATAATGTGAGCTAGTTTTGCTAGTAAAAGATCCCTCGGATTTGTTAGTTTCCTCTCTAGAGGACTCTCCTGATGAGTGTCTCCTGCATCCAAGTTGGACCTTCCTCGAGGTACTCCTCCTAGTGTGGCCACTTATGGGAATACATTTTCGTATCTAAGGTGGACTTTGACTTCTCTTCATATGTCATCGGTCCACATGACTGGTTGCAAGTCCATGTTGTAGCTACCTCTATATATGGGATAATATCTACAACAAGATTTCGTAAATTTTCGTTTTTTTTTCTTGATCCTTTATCAATCTCTCGTTGTCAGCCTTGCAACTCTGTAATTTGGCCATGAGGCTCCTTACATTTTCAGCTAGATCTGTAGGGGTTTCCACTACCCTCCTTTCATCAGATTCTTCATCTCTATTGTGGGAATCATCCCCTAATTCATGGTGCGTCACCATCCTTTATAATTGTATTTTTCCCACGATTTCATGAATACTTGAGTTCTAATAAAACACTTAATGTTAGCCAATGGTCTATTAGTTCATGAACAACAGACTATTCATATTTCTTAAATACACATAGAGTAGAAAGTTTCATTATTTTCTTCAGTAAAAGTTTAACCAGGCTCTTTAGGAAAGAATTAACATAGGGTGTTACCCTTAAAAGTACTTTAAAGATGGTTTTTTAAGAAACTCATCCATGAGCCCAAGCAGGACAATTGTTGTAACCATGCTTTGATACCAATTTGTAACACACTTGACCCCTGAGTACCTTTCCTAGGGATAGGGAATTCAAATTTTCATGTTCCTTATTATATCAGATCCTCCTTTTTTGCATCTATCATATTTCTTCTCACCAAGGGCTCTCCAACCGTAGTTAACATGCTTGTATCTAAGTTCAATATCGGAAGACATGCTCCAGTGAAGGATCTTCAGGCATTCATCGAGTGATATCCACATAGAATCCATGAGAATCCATTACCAAGATCTCTCCTTTCGCAGGGAAAGTCCATCCATCGCCTAAGCCAATGATTGACTCAAAACTAATCTAACATACCGACTGTAGAGGAATTCAGAATTAGGCGCTTCGGCACTTCAGTGTTGACCGCCTCTTTTATCTTATGTGCACCTTACCTCCAGATTCTGAAATCCTGGAACTCCCGAAGTCCCAGACTCCCAAAGTCTTGGACTCCCGAAGGCGTCCATCCTTGTGCAGAGTGATGTACTAGACATGATGACAATTACTAGTGGGTATCGAATATGCCTCCCTCCACATGGGATGAATGGTTAGATATAAGATATTACACATAAAAAGATATAGAGGACATGTGGCCCATATCTTGGGTGGCATGTGTCCCATCCAATTGGGTCCGCTTCAACTTAGGTGATGTTTACATAATGCGTCACCCCACTGATCTCCTTCACAGTAATTTGATCCTACATTTACAACGTGTCCACGTAACCCCTGGTTATACAGCCTCTTTTACTTCATAGCTTTGACATTCGGGGATTTTGATGCTATAACATCTCCATTCTCCCAAAGCAGAACTTCGTCGAGGTCATCTTGGTGTAGATCCAAGGGCTAAGGGAACCCTCGAATATTTTCGATCGGTGGCTTTCGCTACTTCACGATGGAGAGTTGGATCCCAGTTTAGTCAGTAAGACATGTTCCTCTAACCACCAGGGAAACATCCCAACACTGGTCAACCTTATAGGCAACCGTAACTATCAATCGCCTTTGGCCCAGTTTGTAACTATTAGGGCCGACCATACTCTGAGGCCTAGACTCCTAGAGCTCCGAAGTCAAAAGGACTTAACTCCCTCAGATTTAGCATAGGGTTCCCAGATCTTGGTAATGTGGGACCTTTTAACTCTTGCAAGTTAAACAAAAATTCCTTCATCATCAATTTGTTAAGGACTTAGACAAGAGATCCCGGTCCCACAACAGGGAATCTGAAGAAGGTATCCTCTTCGAAACTATAGGGCCATATTGACGCAACACATTCTTTCTTGGGCCTCCTATAGGTTTACTTCCCATGACACCTTGAGGGATAAGATGGGGAATATAGATGATCAATCAGAAGCATAAGTTCACAAGAACATAAATGCATACACATAGCTTGATCATTCAATACAAAGAACATTCTTATATGTATAAATGCATGCATTCATCCATTATTCCATTAAAATGCAAAAAGTATGAAAATACTTATTAGAACCAGAAGATGTGATGTGAATGTTGAAAGGGATTCATGTTTCAACCCAACCATAGGCTCAGTCACTCCTAATGGATTTACCACTAGCCACCCCCTAGCTAGACCACGATGCTATTAGAGATAATTTTTTCTTCCGACTCAGCAACAGCTAAGGACGAAGGTTACTCTCCTCCTCCCACAGGATCTTGGAAACAAGTTTTCTCTATACCAAGCAAGAAGTTCTTCATGAGTACTTACCGATTCAGTCACTAGAATCATTTATTAGTTTGTATCATAACCCTGCTAGCCACTTCCTATGACCAGAACATGCTCATTTTTTCAGTTCTTCCTTGAATCCGAGAGCTTAGTCTCTCCTTTTTTTCCTCTGCCCTCCTCTATCCACCACACCTTATTTTCTTTCCTTCCTCGAAAAGATTGTGTGTGTTCTGAAACCCCAGTTCATGGTCAGGTATGAAATCCTTTCAGATGGTTTATGTGCCCCATCCCTCATTAAATCTTGAGGAGTTATTCCCACCTACCAACCTAACCGGTAATTCATTCTTAGGTTAGAGGAATGTTCTAGTCCTGAGAAATTAAATCCAAAAAGGTATTAGTTTGGTGGGGGTTATCTTAACCATTCCTGGTTCCCATCACCATCTCTTTCATAGCATCTGTGTTCTATTTTGGCAAACCCCCCTTTCAAAATTTATGCAACACTTATCCATTTTCTATTAATAAAAAAAATTACATTCATTGACCTTTTATACAAAGGTTCATCAAATCAAACATTCACACATATCAATTTTTCCATAGTGTCTTGGCCAAATATAGTTATATTTACAAAATGGGGGAAATAGGGGTGTTACAACAACCTTGATCGACTTGTTTCTTCATCCAAGTCTGAGCCATGACCAAATTCTCTTTGAGGGTATGGAGAATAGACTCTCAAACTGTAAGTGTTTGGTCAACCACCTAGACCTTTGAGACACTTGGCATGTAGGAGAGAACATAAGGTGGTTGTTGTCCATATACTTCTTCCAAAGGAGTCATGTGAGTAGTTGTATGGTAAGAAGTGTTGTACCACCATTCAACCAATGGTAACCATTGAGCCCATTGATTTTTCCTTTCAGAGGAAAAACACCTCAAATAAGTCTCCAAACACTTGTTGAAAACTTCAGTTTGACCATTAGTATGGGGATGATAGGCAGTGCTAAGATGCAATTGGGTTCCCTATAGCTTGAACATTTCTTGCCAAAAATTGTTGGTGAAAGTGGCATCTCCATAAGAAACAATAGAGTGAGGAATACCATGAATCTTGAAGACATGATCCATGAAAATTTGAGCCACAGTGGATTCTATAGATGGGTATTGAAGATCACAAACATGAGCATACTCGATAATACAATCAACAACCCCCATGATGACTGAATTATTTCCTGATTTAGGTAATCCCATAATAAAATCCATAGAGATGTCCCTCTAAATAGAGGGTGGAATTGAAAATGGTTGGAGTGTTCCAGGATCTTTGATTGTTTCTCCCTTGTTGCATTGACAAACATCACATTCTTCCATAAACGTACAAATGTCCTTTTTCATATTGTTGGCATAGGGGCAGACCCAGGGTTCAAATCTAACAACACACCAGCAAACCCTAACTACTAGCCCTTTCGGTAACACTTGCGAAGAAGATGTAGTCTCAACCGAAGTAGCAATAGGGGGTTGCAGGACATAGGTGTCTACAACCAGAGGAAATTCAAAGTGGATCTAGGAAAACAACACACAACAATGTAGTTATTCTTTATCTCTCTTAAGCCTACTTCACAAGCCATATCTCTGATCTAACACAATGATGCAATAACAATATATCAGATGGAAAATAACGCAACATCAATAACAAAGAACAACAAGATATATGTGGTTCACCCTCTACCTAGGGTTACGTCCATAGAACTGCATTTCTTGATATATTAGATGAAAACATACATTTCTATTTGTGCACTTAGTTGCAAATATCTCTATGTCTTTCTCTTCCTCTCTCCCCTCCCTACGCAACCAGCTGCAGGGTGATCTTCACACCCATCTGAAGATCTTACAACACAGTCTCAATACTATTCTCCACAACAATACTCAACAATGAACAACAAAATCCATAGTATCAAAAAACCAACCTAAAATGAACCCTCCCAGGTCTTCTAGACCTGTATTTATACATTACATATCAAATTCTAGGTCTAAAAACCCTAGATCCAAAACCCTAGGTGTCAAAACACTAGGTAAACTTGACTCGTGCTTTAAGGGATTTTCCATCCTATCTTTTCTTATTTTCCACGAGGTTCTCCACAACACACGTTGATGTCTTTTCCTCTTGTTGAGTTTTCCATGATCCTTCTTCTTCGATCCTTTATCTTCCTTGATATTCTCTTCCAACGACCATCTTTTCCTTCACTTCGCTCCTTATTTTCTACTTCTTTAACAATTTTGACCCTTCCTCGGTTTATGTTCCTTCTGTTGGACAACTGAGAGGGGCGGGGGGTGAATCAGTTGTTACTGTGCTTAAACAATTATGCTTTTTTTTAAAATATTTACAAGGCACTCAATGATGATCACAATAATGCAGTGAAATAAACAAAGGCACATTCAGTATCAGTCACACACATGTGATACACAGAGACAAATATTTCCTAAGGAAACCCATAAAGGGTAAAAACCTCTTTTTCTTTATATTATAAGTAATAGTTACATTCTTTACATTATCATGCATATGATCACCAACTCATAATGAGGCTACAACCTCTGTTTTTCAAGCGGCTACTTGCTGAGAGCACCAACTCTCTATTTTCTCTAGCACCCACTAGAAGGAAGCACCAACTCCCTGGTTTCTCTAGCACCAACTAGAAGGAAGCACCAACTCCCTAGTTTCTCTAGCACCAACTAGAAGGAAGCACCAGCTCCCTGAGTGTTTCTAGCACCAACTGGATGGAAGCACCAAATTTCAATCATACAGGCACCAACCTGTATAACAGAGAACAAGAGTTCTCCCTTGCACCACCCTACCACCCTGGTTTCTCTGGCTACAACCAGATGGAAGCTATAACTCCCTATGTTCAAGCACCCACTTGAACCTATGAGGACAACAGTCCTCCCTAGCACCTCCCTTCCACCCTGAAATATAAATATTTGCTATTGAAACATATTACAGTGATATGATGTTCAACAATGGCTTACCAGACTCATCACTGTTCTGCTGCATTTCGTTGCTCTGTCTGCCTCATTGCCTTTCTGCACACCTGACTTGCGATGTCTGTTCTTCTGCTTTTTATGCTCTGTGCGCCATGTCCATCCACTGCACAGTTCCTCTTCTATGCAATTCAACTGTTGCACTCTTCTCCTTCTTCACACATGAATCACCTTCACCAACAACAACCACAACAAACTCCAGCAGCAACAGCAACAACAACAACAACCCCATCTCTTCTCTGTATCGTGTATTTATAGCTTCTGTGCACCTTGTGCATGCAATGTTCACAATGCCTCTTGATGATGACTCCGCGCCGATATCCTCCACCTCTCGAGTGCTCTGCCTAATCATCATGGTAACTCTTCAGCTTCTTTGGTGGTTTTCCCATGCGTTCAACATCATTGTATGTTGTACTGAGATTCCTCAGCCTCTCTGGGAGTTTGAGACTCTTCGTCTTCTCTCTGAAAGTCGAGCTCACCTTCTTTGTTTCAGTTACAGACTTCAACGCTCATCCATCTGTCAATCCCTTCTAATAATAGTCTTCCTTCACTGGATGAAGCTTGGAGACTCTTCATCTCCTCTAGCGATCACACAGAGATCTCTTCGAATTATCTAGCAGACGTCATCAATGGTTTCTGGTAGTTTCACTGCGTCGTGCATCAGTAGCCCTCCGATCTTGTTCAAATTCATCTGCATCATTGGATATGCAGCGAGAAAATCTAGATGGACAGAATCTCCGCTCCCAGATCTACGGTCGGGATTGGATTCCAGAGCCCCCCTTCCATTCTATCTTTAAGTGGAGGGGGGGACTCCAGAATTGGGCGTGAATCTCTCAAGCGGCTAGGATTAAATCACCCAAATCAACGACGCTCAAGCGATTTTGGACCCCCCTTTCATTTCTTCCTTTAATACGGGGGGGGGGGGGGGGTTCCGGAATGTTGGGGTATCAAGGAAGGGCCCCATTCCTGTCGTGTCACCTTTTGTATCGTTCTCCTCTCCACCTGTTGTCTTTTCTCCACCTGACCGTGCGCCAAGGCACATTCCCTTATATGGCTATGGTCACAACCAAGCGCTTATTCTTAAAGTGCTTTTTGTGAATTCGCGTTTCGTGAATCTGGAGATGAGGCATCTTGACTCTCCAAGTCGCGATCCGAAACCCTGAAACAAAGCTTATCTGGACTAACTCCTTCCCTTCTTCTGACCAAGGGCTGTGGCCACAACCTTATGCATAATGCGCTTTTGCAATTTCGCACTTCGTTGTTCCTAAGATGCAGATACCTGTCACTCCAAGTCACGATAGCCGAGACTCCGAGATGGAGTCGGATCAACGGTCAAGATCAAACCTTGATCTAACGGCTAAGATCAATCCTCGATCTGATGGCTAAGATCAACCCCGGTTCCTTTGACTTTCCAGTCAGTGACATGACGATCTTTCACAACGTGTCCTATGGACCCAATGGTTCATATCTTGTCGTGATTTCGACTCTTCACATCCCTTCTTCATGCTTGATCAACGGTCCACATTCCTTGGTGATCTGACGGTTAGGATATTTTCATGAATTATCATATCACAATTTCGACATTCCTGTGGTGAATGTTTTTTATGCTTCCAAATCCCGATCCGCGAAACTCCGAAAGGGTGTAAACCTGCTGACATCACACGTGTCAAACACCTGCCACGTGTCACCTTGATTCGTGACTTACATGTGCTTGAAATGTTGAATCAGTCTGACACTTGTCATTACTTGGTTGTGCCACATGTTCCTAGCTGACGTGGTTTGCTAACGTGAGTCAGATCGACGGTCTAGATCTTATCTTGATCTCACGACTGTGATTAAATCGTAATATCGCATATCGCAATTTCAGGATTCCTGATGCTAATAATCTTTGACATGTTTAACTCGTGTTCCTCAAAACTTCGACATGGACTGGGATCAACGGTCCAGATTCAACCTTAATTTGACGGTTGAGATTAGATTGCGATTTCAGATATCGCGATTTCGAGAGGTTAGGGAACATCGTTCCTTTGACTCTCCAGTCAGGGAATTGACGATCTATCCCCATGTGTCCTGCCTGAAGATGGACGGTCCTCCTTCTTTCGGGATTTTGTGAGCCCTCTACTCCTTGCACTTTAAAGATCGTGCAGGTTCTCCTCGATCCAACGGTGGTCGGACCCTGCGCTCAGATCTAACTTCTGAGATTTGTCCTCCTGTTCAGCGCTCTTCTTGTCTATATTCTGATCTGACGGCCCTCATTCTTTCGGGAATTTTGAATGAGATCCAACGATTAGAAATTCTTCTTGGGCCTTTGATCATTCGATCTTCTTGGACTTATCTTCTATTTTCCTGTTGATCATCGCTACTGTACTCAAGCCATCATCACTGCTGTACTTTCCATCAATGACAAGCATATGCTGCCTGTTAAACATTTTCCAACAATCTCCCCCTTTGGCATTGATGGAAACTAAGGCACCCAAATTATTTTCTCCCCCTTTGACATCAATGTCTCTTCCTCTGTCCCCTCCATGTGCACCCAACTGCAGGGTGATCTTTGCACCAAACTAAAGATCTTACAACACAGTCTTAATATTGTTCTCTACAACAATACTCACCAATGAACAACCACAACCATAGTATCAATGAACCAACCTATAAATGACCCTCCCAGGTCTTCTAGACATTTATTTATACATTACATAGCAAAGTCAAGGTGTCAAAACCCTAGATCAAAAACCCTAGGTGCCAAAACCCTAGGTCAACTTGACCTGTGCTTTAAGGGCTTCACCAGTGTATCTTTCCTTCTTTTCTGTGATGTTGTCCACATCACTTGTTGATGTCTTTTTCCTCTTGCTGAGTTGTCCAAAATCCTTCTTCTTCAATCCATTATCTTTCTTGATCTTTTCTTCCAATGACTAGATTTTCCTTTGCTTCACTCCTTCTTTTCTACTTCTTTAACTAGTTTGATCGTTCCTCAATTTATGTGCCTTCCACATAGTTCATACTTCTCCTTTCTTCCTTAATCTTCGCTTCTTTACATAACCCAACGCCAACACATAGCATCCTAGAAAAAAAACATTTGACCCAATCATAGGTTTTGGTAAACCTTGAGTGCCCAATTGCGGGTGTAGCATGAAGCTTAGAAAGAACTATGGATTTAAGTTGTGACTATTTACTTAAATATAAACAACCTTTGTAGAAAACTCATCATTGTCCCAAGAGTAATCTGGAGAAACTGGAGAATTGGATTGCAATTTTTGGATCAGATGAGAAATTTTAGGATCTTGTAGCCATTCCTGGTGAACAGCTTGGAGACAATCTGGTACAATGAAGGAGAGGGAGAAAAGGGACCCTTCATCTTCATATTTTCAAGAAAGAGTGTAAGAAACCAAATTTTATTTTCCTTTCTTGTAAATGATCTCATAGTAATATCTAAACATATTAGTTACCAATTTTTCTTGCTCTAGGGAGGAAGGTTGTTTCTCCATAAAATACTTGAGGCTTT
>ML780123.1:149097-159140 GCA_009831015.1 Picea engelmannii | reverse complement strand
CATTCCCTTAGCATTAAAGCTAAATTCTAACTTATCATCCTTGGAAGCTAGCACAACAGGCTTTATGTATCCAGTCTCTACTACATCCCAGACATCATCTCCTAAGGCCATTAGGTATGTTCTCATTCTAACCTTCCAGAAGGTAACATTCGTTCCATGAAATAGAGGAGGCCTAGTGACTAAAGTCCCTTCATGGCTTGTCATGTTTAAGCTCTAGGATCTAGCCTTAGATAAAAGGGGTCGGCTCTGATACCAATTGTTGGAAAACTGAAAGGGGGGGGGGTGAATCAGTTGTTACTGTGCTTAAACAGTTATGCTTCCTTTAAAAATATTTACAAGGCACTCAATGATGATCACAATAATGCAGTGAAATAAACAAAGGCACATTCAGTATCAGTCACACACATGTGATACATAGAGACAGATATTTCCCGAGGAAACCCATAAAGGGTAAAAACCTCTTTTTCTTTATATGATAAGTAATAGTTACATTCTTTACATTATCATACATATGAGCACCAACTCATAATGATCCTACAACCTCTGTTTTGCAAGTGACTACTTGCTGAGAGCACCAACTCTCTGTTTTCTCTAGCACCCACTAGAAGGAAGCACCAACTCCATGGTTTCTCTAGCACCAACTAGAAGGAAACACCAACTCCCTGGTTTCTCTAGAACCAACTAGAAGGAAGCACCAAATCCCTGAGTGTTTCTAGCACCAACTGGATGGAAGCACCAACATCCAATCATACATGCACCAACCTGTATAACAGAGAACAAGAGTTCTCCCTTGCACCACCCTGCCACCCTGGTTTCTCTGGATGCAACTAGATGGAATCTACAACTCCCTGTGTTCAAGCACCCACTTGAACCTATGAGGACGACAATCCTCCCCAGCACCTCCCTTCCACCCTGAAATATAAATCATTGCTAGTGAAACATATTACAGTGATATGATGTTCAACAATGGCTTACTAGACTCATCATTGTTCTGTTGCATTTCGTTTCTCTGTCTTCCTCATTGCCTTTATGCACACCTGACTTGCGTTGTTTGTTCTTCTGCTTTTTATTCTCTGTGCGCCATGTCCATATTCTGCACAGTTCCTCTTCTATGCAATTCAGTTGCTGCACTCTTCTCCTTCTTCACACATGAATCACCTTCACCAACAACAACCACATCAAACTCCAATAGCAACAGCAAAAACAACAACAACCCCATTCCATTCTCTGTACCATGTATTTATATCTTCTGTGCACCTTGTGCATGCAATGTTCGCAATGCCTCTGCATGTTGACTCTACATCGATATCCTCCACCTCTAGAGTGCTCTGCCTGATCATCATGGTAACTCTTCAGCTTCTCTGGTGGTTTTCCCACGCGTTCAACATGACTGTATGTTGTACTGAGATTCCTCAGCCTCTCTGGGAGTTTGAGACTCTTCGTCTTCTCTGTGACAGTCGAGCTCACCTTCTCTGTTTCAGTTACAGACTTCAACGCTCATCCATATGTCAATCCCTTCTAAGAATAGTCTTCCTTCACTGGAAGAATCTTGGAGACTCTTCATCTCCTCTAGCAGACGTCATCAATGGTTTCTGGCAGTTTCACTGTGTCGTGCATCAGTAGCCCTCCAATACTGTTCAAATTCATCTGCACCGTTGGATATGCAACCAGAAAATCTAGACGACCAGAATCTGTGCTGCCATTTCTACGGTCGGGATTGGATTCTGGAGACCCTCTGCCATTCTATCTTTAAGCGGAGGGGGGGGGGTCCAAAATTGGGTGTGCATCTCTCGAGGGACTAGGATTAAAGCACCTAGATCAATGACGCTCAAGCGATTCCAGACCCCCATTGCCTTTCTGCCTTTAATACAAGGGGGGGGGTCCAGAATGGTGGGGTAACAAGGAAGGGCCCCATTCCTATCGTGTCACCTTTTGTATCATTCTCCTCCCCACCTGCCGTCTGTTCTTCACCTGACCATGTGCCAAGGCTCGTTCCCTTATATGGATATGGTCATAACCAAGCGCTTATGCTTAAAGTGCTTTTCGCGAATTCACGTTTTGTGAATCTGGAGATGAGGCATCTCGACTCTCCAAGTCGCGATCTCCGAAACCCCGAAATAGAGCTTATCTGGACTGACTGCTTCCCTTCTTGTGACCAAGGGTTGTGGCCACAACCTTATGCATAAGGCTCTTTCATGATTTCGCATTTCGTTGTTCCTAAGATGGATATTCGCGTCACTCCAAGTCACGATATCCGAGACTCCGAGATGGAGTTGGATCAATGGTCAAGATCAAACCTTGATCTGACGGCTAAGATCAAACCTCGATCTAATGGCTAAGATCAACCCCGATTCGTTTGACTTTCCAGTCAGTGAACTGACAATCTATCCCCACGTGTCATGCCTGAAGATGGATGGTCCTCCTTCTTTCAGGATTTTGTGAGCCCTCTACTCCTTGCACTTTAAAGATCGTGCAGGTTCTCCTCAATCCAATGGTGGTTTGACCCTGCGCTCAGATCTAATGTCTGAGATCTGTCCTCCTATTTAGCGCTCTTCTTGTCTATATTCTGATCTGACGACCCTCGTTCTTTCGGGAATTTTGAATGAGATCCAACGATCAGAAAAGCTTCTCGGGCCTTCGATCATTTTGTCAATGTTGCGTTGCCTTCGATCATTCGATCTTCCTGGACTTATCTTCTATTTTTCTGTTGATCATCACTGATGTACTCAAGCCATCATCACTGCTGTACTTTCCATCAATGACAAGCATATGTTGTCTGTTAAACATTTTCCAACACCTTCTGTGCAATTCGTACTTCACCTTTCTTCCTTAATATTCACATCTTTACATAACCCAGGGCCAACATGACCCCAACACTCACTTGTGAATCATCCCGAGTCATTGCAAGACCAAACCATTTTTTTTACTTAGACTTTATACTATGCGAAGAAGACTGTGCTTTCTGCTTTGTCCCTCCCTATCCTGTGCAGACTATCTTTTTTGTGTCTGGTGCCTAGTTTTATCAGTTTTAACTGCACCTGGTACCTAGACCCTTCTTCCTTATGCTTTTACTGAGAGCTACAAGGCAACTGATTGTCATAATATAATTTCAATCGACTCCCATTTACCAAACCTTATTTCCATTCTCCATTAAGGGTCTTCAACTACGTAACTCCTCCTTCTGTAACATAGACAACCTCAAATGGCCCTAGAAAATGTGTCATGAACTTCCCTGGATGCTTCATGAACTTGTTGTCATATAACAATACCAAATCTCCCTGCTTAAATGATTTCCTCCTGATATGTCTGTCATGGTAAGCCTTTTCTCTTTCTTTCTGTACCTGCTGATAAAATCTTGCAATAAACCCGTCTTCTTCCAGTTCCAACAACTGTGCAAGCCTGTCTTGAACACCATCGGTGTCATCCATACCTATAAATGTTGCAATTCTTAGATTAGGAAACAAGTATTCCATAGGTACCACTACTTCCAAGCCATATACCAACTTAAATGGGGTTTTATTTGTTACCTTCTTGCAAGTAGTTCGACAAGCCCACAATACTGTTGGAATTCCTAAATCTCAGTCATCTTTGTTAACACTGCAAATCTTGTTCAGTGTGGTATCCAAGATATTATTGAAATTTTCGACTGTACCATTCGCCCGTGGGTGTTATGGGGTACTCTTCTGATGATGAACTTCAAATTCTTGAGTCAAGGATTCAATATTTTTGTTGATGAAATGTGTGCCTTGATCACTCATGAGGATATTCGGGCATCCAAACCTAGTTATAATATCCTCAAATATGAATTGCGTAGTTGTAGGTGCACTACATTCTTTAACTACTCTTGCTTCTTCTCATATGGTCAAATACTCTGTCACAGTGATAATGCATCTCGCTCCTCTGCATCTTCCTAGTGGGTTAATAGGTCCCACAAAGTCAATGTCCCACTTCTCGAAGACTTGTAATGTTAATTGCGGTGCCAAAGGCATCTCATCCCGTCTAGAAGGCTTTCCTACTCTTTGACATATAGTGCAATCTCTGCAGTATTCCTTATCATCCTTGTGTAAAGTAGGCCACCGGAGGCCAACTCTGATAATCTTCTACATTGTTGCTTTCCCTGCATAATATCCTCCTGTGATGCCTTCATGCACTTCTGTAAGAATCAATGGTCTTTGTGCCTCCATAAAAAATCTCTTCAAGATCTCATTGGGTCCCATCTTGTACAATTGTCCAGCTATGAGTTGAAAGTCTGTAGCATGGACTACCAACTATTTCTTTTGAAGGATTTTATACTCGGGAGGTGCCATTCGTGTGGACAAGAATTGAACTATCTCGACGAAGTGATCATTGACCTTTGTGATAGCTAGCAATTGTGCATCTATTATTGTGTCCTCCAGGCTAGTAGGTTCCTATCCATGTTCTAACCTGGATAAGTGATTAGGTCCTTTATTCATTCTTCCTGACTTGACCACAATTTGAAAGTCATATTCCTGGAATAATAGTAGCCATCTGCATATTCTTCCCCACAACACTAGCTTGTTGACTAAGTATTTCAATGCAGAATGATCAGTGAACATCTTAAAATTTCCTCCCAGAAAATAGTGTCCAAACTTCTACACTGCATATACCATAGCCAAGCCTTCTCTTTCAGTCGTAGTATAGTTCCTTTCAGTTTTAGAAATATTCCTGCTATCAAAGGATATAGGGTGGTCAATGTCTCCTACACTTGGTTGTGATAAAAATGCTCTTAATTCAATGGACGAACCATCAACATGAACATTGAACTCCTTACTCCAATCTGGAAAAACCAAGATGGGCATAGTGACCATTTTTTGTTTTAGTGTGTCAAAGCTCTGTTGGCATTCTTCTGTCCATTGGAACTTACTGTCTTTAGTTAATAGCTTCTCCATAGGTGTTGTTATCGGTGCATAACCCTTAATAAACTTCCTATAGTATACTGTGTTCCCCAATGTAGTGCGCAACTGGTCTAACTGAAGTGGGAGGAGGTAGATCAACAATGATGGAAATCTTGGAAAGATCCACCAACAATCCTTGTTTACACACAATATGCCCTAGAAACACTGCAAAGGGTGAAAATAAAATACACTTTTTGAGATTCAGGGAAATCTGACATTGCCTACACTTATCTAACATCAATATCAAACATTCAATGTGGTATTTCATTAGGCGAAAAACAATCCAATCGTCAAAATATGCTTCCAAGAACTTGTGTAGAAAGTCCTTAAATTCTTCGACCACCACCCTGGAAAATATAGTTGGTGCATTCTTCAATCCAAAGGGAATCACTGTGTACTAAAAAGAACACCATTCTATTGCAAATGTGGTCTTATGTCAATCTTCCTTAGCAATCCTGATCTGATGATATCCTGAAAATCCATCTGTGAATGAGTAGACCTCATGTCCTCATACATTATCTAGAACTTCATCGGTAAATAGTGTAGGGAATGGATCATGTAGACATGCATCGTTCATCTTTCTTAGATCTACACAAATTCTGATTTCTCTTGTGTCATTATCTTGGACCACCATATGGATAATCCATTCAGGTTCTTCAATAGGTTCTATGATTCCTACTTCCATCATTCTATCAAATTCAATCCTACCGTTTTTCTTGTATTTAGGATTCATTCTGTAAGATCTTTGATTGATAGGTCTTTCATCCGGTCTCAAGGGTATATTCATTTCTCCCATGGGCCCTTTAATTCCCTTCATGTCTGTGAACTTGGTTGGAAACAAGTCCTGATATTCATGCAATAGTTCTGCGATCTTGTTGATAGAAGCATCATCCCAATAGTCTCCCACATTTGCTAATTTAGGTGTTTTCTTTGTTCCAATATTAACTTTCTTAATTTTAATGGGTTGTCCATTAAAAGTTAGTTCAATCCCTGGTCCTTTTATGTGTCTATAACCTTCAGTTTCTGCAATGTTTACATCTCTAGGGTCATAATTCTCATTAGCATTAATATTGTAGAATTCCTGTAACTACTGAAGAGGCGCAATCCATTCATATCCTCCTTGGGTAAAAGGGAGGTTAGGTGCCTCCTCAAAGACCTTTTGTCTCATAGTTTGTAAATCCTGATCTACTGTAGGGTACTGACTCTCAAATAAAAATGTAGCTATAAAGTTTTGAGTCATTCCATACTAGTTTGTAGTTATGCGGTGCAGTTATGCTTGAAGATATGACTTGATAGGAATAATATCCAAGGGGTTAATGAACTTATGCACCCATTGTTCCTTAGGGATGTTTCTCTAGGTTTCCTCACAACTTTTCATGTGGTCCTTAGGACAACTCTGGCATGTGTAGCGAACTTCGCATCCTTCTTCTTGGCCGAAAAAGTGCACTATCAATAAGGTGTGACACTATGTCGAATCTGCGATGTTCCTCTTACGTGATCCCAACCATCTAGCTAGTGTGGATTTCAACGCCTAATTCAGTGCCAACATCCTTTGTTGTACTGGTACAATTTTCTGAAATTCAGCTAGAAATGTCTCTAAGTGATTGAAACCATCAAATGTTGGAAGATTGCTTATTTCTGTGCCAATCTAGCGAACTGCTCTGGCCAACCTGGCACATCGTCGTGTGGATATTTCATACATCCCATTCTGCCATTTTCTAATGCCTCATTTGAATCTGATGAACATTCACTTTCACTTCGCCAACTGATATTTTCGTCTGTTGTAGGATTAATGTAATCATGTTGTCTTGTTGTCAGCCTGTAGATGTTCTCTAGCTCATACACACAGTCTTCTTCCCTGATAGGTTCTGTGTATCTACGACCTTCATCCAGGTCCAGAGGTGCGATGACTTTAAGGCCATTACCTTCAAATGTGATTCTTCTCTTCTTTAGGCCAACAAAAGTTGAATTGTTGAAAGCTCAATCAATTCCTAGCAGTGCATGATAGGGACAACTATCATCAACAGTTTCAATCACTTCAAAATATGCAAACATATTTATAACATCAATGTCTACAGGAACATGCTCTAGTCTTCCAAAGGGGCTCACCGCCTGATGATTAACCATTCTAAGCATGATAGGAGAATAAATCAATCTAGGTTTTCCCATCAGTGCCCAAGTCTGCTTCGTCATAACATTGACTTATGATCCTAAGTCAAGGACCACATAGTCCACATCGTAGTCTGCAATCTGAGCACTAAGATTTAATTCGTTGTTTGTCCTTCTCTTTCTCGATACTTGATGTACTTCTTTATTCAACAGAGGATCTATCCTTCCTATCTCATATTGTCTTATCAAGTATTGTAGATCTTGTACAACTCTTTCATCCTTAATCAAATTAATGCAAGTACATAAGAATTCCATAATCTTGCTTACCTCTTTTCCTTGCCTAGTAGACTAATCAAATGCCAAAGGAATTCCACATTCTCTTACTTCTGGTTGTGCCTTATATGAAGAAGATTTCCCTTCTACAAATTTTTTCCTTGCCTCTTCAAAAGTGTGCCTCTCTCTCCTTGGGTCAAACAACTATGCCTTCTTTGCATATATTCTGATCCCTCATCCTTCTGCAGTCTTTCTTGGAGTCACTCTTGTAACAACACCTCCTCTAGTAATAACAATGACTCTAGGGTCTTCACCGCGAGGTTCTGCTGATATTAGATGTAATTGATAGTTTCCTCCTCGTATCTCTTGGAGTTTGGCTAATAACACTGGACAATATTCAATGACATGGTCAAACGAGTTACAATAGTTACAAGTGGTACAAGGGTTCTGACAATCCTTTGCCAAGTGTCCTGGTTGTGTGCGATTATAACAAATAATTTAACCTCTACCTTGACCCATGCCTCCACCTCGTCCTCTTCCTATGAATCCACTGTGAGGGTTGAATTTTCATTTACCAGGGGAGATGAACTACACATTATTTCCTTCTTGTTGTGTTTCTCTTTGAATCCTATATGTATCCCTTGATATTTCATGCATGAGGTGATAAGCCATACAATCCTTATCATCATGTCCCACAAACTTACAAAATGTGCAGTAAAGATTGGTAGGTGTCTAGACATATTTTCTGATATAATAACATTCACTAGGGTGATGTCTAGTTCTACATACCTCGCACCAGGGTACAATATACTACTTCAAAGGACTAGGTGCTCCAGAGGCCAGGTATTCATGAAATAGGGGACAATTCTCTTTTTCATGGCCCTCTGATTTACATCTAATACACCATATATCTTCTCTTTTCTCTTTTCATTCATCTTTCTTCATATCTTCGACCTGTAAAGCTAAACTAGTTAACTGATTCAAGATTTGACTCATACTGGGGCGGGTTTTCCTTATGCTATTTCTCTATGACATATTTTTTCATATCATAACATTCACCAGGGTGATGTCTAGTTCTACATACCTTGCACTAGGTTACAATAGCTTGCTTCAAAGGACTAGGTGCTCTAGAAGCCATGTATTCGTGAAATAGGGGACAATGCTCTTTGTCATGGCCCTTTGATTTACATCTGATACACCAAATATATTCTCTTTTCTCTTTTCATTTATCTTTCTTCATATTTTCGACCTGTAAAGATAAACTGGTTAACCGATTCAACATTTGACTGCTCTAACTACTCTAGTTACTTTCGTTACTTAATGCTGCTAAAACAACAGGAGGAGTAATAGTACTTACTTCGACAGTAGGTGCAATTCCTGAAGTTTATGGATCTCCTTGGCGAAGTTCTTTTGTCTGTATTTCCTCTATTCTTGTGGATTTTGAATGCTCTTCATCTGTTATACCTTCTTCTTCTCCAGTGTAGAATCCATGGTCTCCGTAGTTTTTCTTAAATAGGTTTGCAAGAGGAACCTCTCTGAATAGTCTCCCTCTGTGCTTGTGTCTATCCTTTTTGTCACTATCGCTCTCTGAATTCTTAAACATTAGCTTCATTGTATCTTCATGATATTCTTCTCACGCAATAACATATTAATCCTTAGTTTTAAAAAATGTAGGAACTTACCTCTAGGTCCCTTAAATAAGTACCTCTCTACTTGACTATACGATTCGACTGTGTCAATAGAAAACTCAATAATGTACCCTCCAATAGTGCTATCAAACCAGAGATCCATCCCTCTAGACACAATGTTATCAACTCTCTTGACCTTCTTGATAAACATCGTTGTCTAAACCACAGGTGGTCTCGAGCTAATCTCAAACTGGGTATCTGCTAATCTGGTTAACCACTCGTATAAATATTTATGAATTCCTCCAAAGAAAATCTCGTGTATGTCGATGAATATGTACCTTGCCAACCATTCTTCTGTACTAATTCTAGGGTTCTTGTTCTGGGCTTCAGTGAAGTCCTTTTCTTGTTCCTCTATCCACTTCTGAATTTTTGTCTTCGATGGGAACCACCTTGACATCCCCTCAAACAGATCCCGGTCCTGACAATGCAACCATTTTTTGGCACAGGGGCAGACCCAGGGTTTAACTCTAACAATGTAGCAACAAACCCTAACTACTGGCCCTTTCGGAAACACCTACAAAGAAGATGCAGTCTCACCTAAAGTAGCAATAGGGGGTTGCAAGACACATGTGTCTACAACCAGAGGAAATGAAAAGTGGATCCAGGACAACAACACAGAGAAATCTAGTTATTCTTTATCTCTCTTAAGCCTACTTCGCAAGTTATATCTCTAATATAACACAATGATGAAATAACAATATATTAGACGGAAAATAATGCAACATCAATCACAAAGAATAACAAGATATATGTGGTTCACACTCTCCCTAGGGCTACATCCACAAAACTAGGTTTATTGATATATTAGATGAAAACATACAGTTCTATCTATGCACTTAGCTACATCTCTCTCTCTCTCTCTCTCTCTCTCTCTCTCTCTCTCTCTCTCTCTCTCTCTCTCTCTCTCTCTTCCTCTGTCCCCTCCATGTGCACCCAGCTGCAGGGTGATCTTTGCACCCAACTAAAGATCTTACAACACAGTCTTAATATTGTTCTCTACAACAATACTCAACAATGAACAACCACAACCATAGTATCAATGAACCAACCTAGAAAT
>ML780123.1:119568-129613 GCA_009831015.1 Picea engelmannii | reverse complement strand
CATTCCCTTAGCATTAAAGCTAAATTCTAACTTATCATCCTTGGAAGCTAGCACAACAGGCTTTATGTATCCAGTCTCTACTACATCCCAGACATCAGCTCCTAAGGCCATTAGGTATGTTCTCATTCTAACCTTCCAGAAGGTAAAATTCAGTCCATGAAATAGAGGAGGCCTACTGACTGAAGTCCCTTCATGGCTTGTCATGTTTAAGCTCTAGGATCTAGCCTTAGATAAAAGGGGTCGGCTCTGATACCAATTGTTGGAAAACTGAGAGGGAGGGGGGGGGTGAATCAGTTGTTACTGTGCTTAAAAAATTATGCTTCCTTTAAAAATCTTTACAAGGCACTCAATGATGATCACAATAATGCAGTGAAATAAACAAAGGCACATTCAATATCAGTCACACACATGTGATACATAGAGACAGATATTTCCTGAGGAAACCCATAAAGGGTAAAAACCTCTTTTTCTTTATATGATAAGTAATAGTTACATTCTTTACATTATCATACATATGAGCACCAACTCATAATGAGGCTACAACCTCTGTTTTGGAAGCGACTACTTGCTGAGAGCACCAACTCTCTGTTTTCTTTAGCACCCACTAGAAGGAAGCACCAACTCCATGGTTTCTCTAGCACCAACTAGAAGGAAGCACCAACTCCCTGGTTTCTCTAGCACCAACTAGAAGGAATCACCAAATCCCTGAGTGTTTCTAGCACCAACTGGATGGAAGCACCAACATCCAATCATACATGCACCAACCTGTATAATAGAGAACAAGAGTTCTCCCTTGCACCACCCTGCCACCCTGGTTTCTCTGGATGCAACCAGATGGAAGTTACAACTCCATGTGTTCAAGCACCCACTTGAACCTATGAGGAAAACAATCCTCCCTAGCACCTCCCTTCCACCCTGAAATATAGATCATTGCTACTAAAACATATTACAGTGATATGATGTTCAACAATGGCTTACCAGACTCATCATTGTTCTGCTGCATTTCGTTTCTCTGTCTGCCTCATTGCCTTTAAGCACACCTAACTTGCGTTGTCTGTTCTTCTGCTTTTTATTCTCTGTGCGCCATGTCCATCCACTGCACAGTTCCTCTTCTATGCAATTCAGTTGCTGCACTCTTCTCCTTCTTCACACATGAATCACCTTCACCAACAACAACCACAACAAACTGCAATAGCAACAGCAACAACAACAACAACCCCATCTCTTCTCTATACCGTGTATTTATAGCTTCTGTGCACCTTGTGCATGCAATGTTCACAATGCCTCTGCATGCTGACTCAGCATCGATATCCTCCACCTCTAGACTGCTCTGCCTGATCATCATGGTAACTCTTCAGCTTCTCTGGTGGTTTTCCCACGCGTTCAACATCACTGTATGTTGTACTGAGATTCCTTAGCCTCTCTGGGAGTTTGAGACTCTTCGTCTTCTCTGTGACAGTCAAGCTCACCTTCTTTGTTTTAGTTACAGACTTCAACGCTCATCCATATGTCAATCCCTTCTAAGAATAGTCTTCCTTCACTGGAAGAATCTTGGAGACTCTTCATCTCCTCTAGCAGATGTCATCAATGGTTTCTGGCAGTTTCACTGTGTCATGCATCAGTAGCCCTCCGATATTGTTCAAATTCATCTGCATCGTTGGATATGCAACGAGCAAATCTGGACAGCCAGAATCTGTGCTACCATATCTACGGTCGGGATTGGATTCCGGAGCCCCTCTGCCATTCTATCTTTAAGCGGAGGGGGGGGGGTCCAAAATTGAGCATGCATCTCTCGAGCGACCAGGATTAAAGCACCTAGATCAACGATGCTCAAGTGATTCCAGACCCCCCTTGCCTTTCTGCCTTTAATACAAGGGGGGGGGTCCAGAATGGTGGGGTAACGAGGAAGGGCCCCATTCCTATCATGTAACCTTTTGTATCGTTCTCCTCCCCACCTGCCATCTGTTCTCCACCTGACCATGTGCCAAGGCTCATTCCCTTATATGGCTATGGTCATAACCAAGCGCTTATGCTTAAAGTGCTTTTCGCGAATTCACGTTTTGTGAATCTGGAGATGAGGCATCTCGACTCTCCAAGTCGTGATCTCCGAAACCCCGAAATAGAGCTTATCTGGACTGACTCCTTCCCTTCTTGTGACCAAGGGTTGTGGCCACAACCTTATGCATAAGGCTCTTTCATGATTTCGCTTTTCCTTGTTCCTAATATGGATATTCTTGTCACTCCAAGTCACGATAGCCGAGACTCCGAGATGGAGTTGGATCAATGGTCAAGATCAAACCTTGATCTGACGACTAAGATCAAACCTCGATCTGATGGCTAAGATCAACCCCCATTCGTTTGACTTTCCAGTCAGCGAACTGACGATCTATCCCCACGTGTCATCCCTGAAGATGGATGGTCCTCCTTCTTTCAGGATTTTGTGAGCCCTCTACTCCTTGCACATTAAAGATCGTGCATGTTCTCTTCAATCCAATGGTGGTTGGACCCTGCGCTCAGATCTAATGTCTGAGATCTGTCCTCCTGTTCAGTGCTCTTCTTGTCTATATTCTGATTTGACGACCCTCGTTCTTTCAGGAATTTTGAATGAGATCCAACGATCAGAAATTCTTCTCGGGCCTTCGATCATTTTGTCAATGTTGCGTTGCCTTCGATCATTCAATCTTCCTGGACTTATATTCTATTTTCCTGTTGATCATCACTGATGTACTCAAGCCATCATCACTATTGTACTTGCCATCAATGACAAGCATATGCTGCCTGTTAAACATTTTCCAACACCTTCTGTGCAGTTCGTACTTCACCTTTCTTCCTTAATATTCACGTCTTTACATAACCTAGGGCCAACATGACCCCAACACTCACTTGTGAATCATCCCGAGTCATTGCAAGACCGAACCATTTTTTTTACTTAGACTTTAGACTGTGCGAAGAAGACTGTGCTTTCTGCTTTGTCCCTCCCTATCCTGTGCAGACTATCTTTTTTGTGTCTGGTGCCTAGTTTTAACAGTTTTAACTGCACCTAATACCTAGACCCTTCTTCCTTATGCTTTTACTAAGAGCTACAAGGCAACTGATTGTCATAATATAATTTCAATCGACTCCCATTTACCAAACCTTCTTTCCATTCTCCATTAAGGGTCTTCAACTATGTAACTCCTCCTTTTGTAACATAGACAACCTCAAATGGCCCTAGAAAATGTTTCATGAACTTCCCTGGATGCTTCATGAACTTGTTGTCATATAACAATACCAAATCTCCCTGCTTAAATGATTTCCTCCTGATATGTCTGTCATGGTAAGCCTTTTCTCTTTCTTTCTGTACCTGTTGATAAAATCTTGCAATAAACCTGTCTTCTTCCAGTTCCAACAACTGTGCAAGCCTGTCTTGAACACCATCGGTGTCATCCATACCTGTAAATGTTGCAATTCTTAGATTAGGAAACAAGTATTCCATAGGTACCACTACTTCCAAGCCATATACCAACTTAAATGGGGTTTTATTTGTTACCTTCTTGCAAGTAGTTCGGCAAGCCCACAATACTGTTGGAATTCCTAAATCTCAGTCATCTTTGTTAACATTGCAAATCTTGTTCAGTGTGGTATCCAAGATCTTATTGAAATTTTCGACTGTACCATTCGCCCATGGGTGTTATGGGGTACTCTCCTGATGATGAACTTCAAATTCTTGAGTCAAGGATTCAATATTTTTGTTGATGAAATGTGTGCCTTGATCACTCATGAGGATATTTAGGCATCCAAACCTAGTTATAATATCCTCAAATATGAATTGCGTAGTTGTAGGTGCACTACATTCTTTAACTACTCTTGCTTCTTCTCATATGGTCAAATACTCTGTCACAGTGATAATGCATCTCCCTCCTCTGCATCTTCCTAGTGGGTTAATAGGTCCCACAAAGTCAATGTCCCACTTCTCGAAGATTTGTAATGTTAATTGCGGTGCCAAAGGTATCTCATCCCTTCTAGAAGGCTTTCCTACTCTTTGACATATAGTGCAATCTTTGCAGTATTCCTTAGCATCCTTGTGTAAAGTAGGCCACCAGAGGCCAACTCTGATAATCTTCTACATTGTTGCTTTCCCTGCATAATATGCTCCTGTGATGCCTTCATGCACTTCTGTAAGAATCAATGGTCTTTGTGCCTCCATAACAAATCTCTTCAAGATCTCATTGGGTCCCATCTTGTACAATTGTCTAGCTATGAGTTTAAAGTCTGTAGCATGGACTACCAACTATTTATTTTGAAGGATTTTATACTCGGGAGATGCCATTCGTGTGGACAAGAATTGAACTATCTCGACGAAGTGATCATTGACCTTTGTGATAGCTAGAAATTGTGCATCTAGTATTGTGTCCTCCAGTCTAGTAGGTTCCTATCCATGTTCTAACCTGGATAAGTGATCAGGTCCTTTATTCATTCTTCTTGACTTGACCACAATTTGAAAGTCATATTCCTGGAATAATAGTAGCCATCTGCATATTCTTCCCCCCAACACTGGCTTTTTGACTAAGTATTTCAATGTAGAATGATCAATGAACATCTTAAAATTTCCTCCCAGCAAATAGTGTCTAAACTTCTACAGTTCTTATACCATAGCCAAGCCTTCTCTTTCAGTCGTAGTATAGTTCCTTTCAGTTTTAGAAATATTCCTGCTATCAAAGGATATAGGGTGGTCAATGTCTCCTACACTCGGTTGTGATAAAATTTCTCTTAATTCAATGGATGAACCATCAACATGAACATTGAACTCCTTACTCCAATCTGGAAAAACCAAGATGGGCATAGTGACCATTTTTTATTTTAGTGTGTCGAAGCTCTGTTGGCATTCTTCTGTCCATTGGAACTTACTGTCTTTATTTAATAGCTTCTCCATAGGTGTTGTTATCGGTGCATAACCCTTAATAAACTTCCTATAGTATACTGTGTTCCCCAATGCAGTGTGCAACTGGTCTAACTGAAGTGGGAGGAGGTATATCAACAATGATGGAAATCTTGGAAAGATCCACCAACAATCCTTGTTTACACACAATATGCCCTAGAAACACTGCAAAGGGTGAAAATAAAATACACTTTTTGAGATTCAGGGAAATCTGACATTGCCTACACTTATCTAACATCAATATCAAACATTCAATGTGGTATTTCATTAGGCGAAAAACAATCCAATCGTCAAAATATGCTTCCAAGAACTTGTGTAGAAAGTCCTTAAATTCTTCGACCACCACCCTGGAAAATATAGTTGGTGCATTCTTCAATCCAAAGGGAATCACTGTGTACTAAAAAGAACACCATTCTATTGCAAATGTGGTCTTATGTCAATCTTCCTTAGCAATCCTGATCTGATGATATCCTGAAAATCCATCTGTGAATGAGTAGACCTCATGTCCTCATACATTATCTAGAACTTCATCGGTAAATAGTGTAGGGAATGGATCATGTAGACATGCATCGTTCATCTTTCTTAGATCTACACAAATTCTGATTTCTCTTGTGTCATTATCTTGGACCACCATATGGATAATCCATTCAGGTTCTTCAATAGGTTCTATGATTCCTACTTCCATCATTCTATCAAATTCAATCCTACCGTTTTTCTTGTATTTAGGATTCATTCTGTAAGATCTTTGATTGATAGGTCTTTCATCCGGTCTCAAGGGTATATTCATTTCTCCCATGGGCCCTTTAATTCCCTTCATGTCTGTGAACTTGGTTGGAAACAAGTCCTGATATTCATGCAATAGTTCTGCGATCTTGTTGATAGAAGCATCATCCCAATAGTCTCCCACATTTGCTAATTTAGGTGTTTTCTTTGTTCCAATATTAACTTTCTTAATTTTAATGGGTTGTCCATTAAAAGTTAGTTCAATCCCTGGTCCTTTTATGTGTCTATAACCTTCAGTTTCTGCAATGTTTACATCTCTAGGGTCATAATTCTCATTAGCATTAATATTGTAGAATTCCTGTAACTACTGAAGAGGCGCAATCCATTCATATCCTCCTTGGGTAAAAGGGAGGTTAGGTGCCTCCTCAAAGACCTTTTGTCTCATAGTTTGTAAATCCTGATCTACTGTAGGGTACTGACTCTCAAATAAAAATGTAGCTATAAAGTTTTGAGTCATTCCATACTAGTTTGTAGTTATGCGGTGCAGTTATGCTTGAAGATATGACTTGATAGGAATAATATCCAAGGGGTTAATGAACTTATGCACCCATTGTTCCTTAGGGATGTTTCTCTAGGTTTCCTCACAACTTTTCATGTGGTCCTTAGGACAACTCTGGCATGTGTAGCGAACTTCGCATCCTTCTTCTTGGCCGAAAAAGTGCACTATCAATAAGGTGTGACACTATGTCGAATCTGCGATGTTCCTCTTACGTGATCCCAACCATCTAGCTAGTGTGGATTTCAACGCCTAATTCAGTGCCAACATCCTTTGTTGTACTGGTACAATTTTCTGAAATTCAGCTAGAAATGTCTCTAAGTGATTGAAACCATCAAATGTTGGAAGATTGCTTATTTCTGTGCCAATCTAGCGAACTGCTCTGGCCAACCTGGCACATCGTCGTGTGGATATTTCATACATCCCATTCTGCCATTTTCTAATGCCTCATTTGAATCTGATGAACATTCACTTTCACTTCGCCAACTGATATTTTCGTCTGTTGTAGGATTAATGTAATCATGTTGTCTTGTTGTCAGCCTGTAGATGTTCTCTAGCTCATACACACAGTCTTCTTCCCTGATAGGTTCTGTGTATCTACGACCTTCATCCAGGTCCAGAGGTGCGATGACTTTAAGGCCATTACCTTCAAATGTGATTCTTCTCTTCTTTAGGCCAACAAAAGTTGAATTGTTGAAAGCTCAATCAATTCCTAGCAGTGCATGATAGGGACAACTATCATCAACAGTTTCAATCACTTCAAAATATGCAAACATATTTATAACATCAATGTCTACAGGAACATGCTCTAGTCTTCCAAAGGGGCTCACCGCCTGATGATTAACCATTCTAAGCATGATAGGAGAATAAATCAATCTAGGTTTTCCCATCAGTGCCCAAGTCTGCTTCGTCATAACATTGACTTATGATCCTAAGTCAAGGACCACATAGTCCACATCGTAGTCTGCAATCTGAGCACTAAGATTTAATTCGTTGTTTGTCCTTCTCTTTCTCGATACTTGATGTACTTCTTTATTCAACAGAGGATCTATCCTTCCTATCTCATATTGTCTTATCAAGTATTGTAGATCTTGTACAACTCTTTCATCCTTAATCAAATTAATGCAAGTACATAAGAATTCCATAATCTTGCTTACCTCTTTTCCTTGCCTAGTAGACTAATCAAATGCCAAAGGAATTCCACATTCTCTTACTTCTGGTTGTGCCTTATATGAAGAAGATTTCCCTTCTACAAATTTTTTCCTTGCCTCTTCAAAAGTGTGCCTCTCTCTCCTTGGGTCAAACAACTATGCCTTCTTTGCATATATTCTGATCCCTCATCCTTCTGCAGTCTTTCTTGGAGTCACTCTTGTAACAACACCTCCTCTAGTAATAACAATGACTCTAGGGTCTTCACCGCGAGGTTCTGCTGATATTAGATGTAATTGATAGTTTCCTCCTCGTATCTCTTGGAGTTTGGCTAATAACACTGGACAATATTCAATGACATGGTCAAACGAGTTACAATAGTTACAAGTGGTACAAGGGTTCTGACAATCCTTTGCCAAGTGTCCTGGTTGTGTGCGATTATAACAAATAATTTAACCTCTACCTTGACCCATGCCTCCACCTCGTCCTCTTCCTATGAATCCACTGTGAGGGTTGAATTTTCATTTACCAGGGGAGATGAACTACACATTATTTCCTTCTTGTTGTGTTTCTCTTTGAATCCTATATGTATCCCTTGATATTTCATGCATGAGGTGATAAGCCATACAATCCTTATCATCATGTCCCACAAACTTACAAAATGTGCAGTAAAGATTGGTAGGTGTCTAGACATATTTTCTGATATAATAACATTCACTAGGGTGATGTCTAGTTCTACATACCTCGCACCAGGGTACAATATACTACTTCAAAGGACTAGGTGCTCCAGAGGCCAGGTATTCATGAAATAGGGGACAATTCTCTTTTTCATGGCCCTCTGATTTACATCTAATACACCATATATCTTCTCTTTTCTCTTTTCATTCATCTTTCTTCATATCTTCGACCTGTAAAGCTAAACTAGTTAACTGATTCAAGATTTGACTCATACTGGGGCGGGTTTTCCTTATGCTATTTCTCTATGACATATTTTTTCATATCATAACATTCACCAGGGTGATGTCTAGTTCTACATACCTTGCACTAGGTTACAATAGCTTGCTTCAAAGGACTAGGTGCTCTAGAAGCCATGTATTCGTGAAATAGGGGACAATGCTCTTTGTCATGGCCCTTTGATTTACATCTGATACACCAAATATATTCTCTTTTCTCTTTTCATTTATCTTTCTTCATATTTTCGACCTGTAAAGATAAACTGGTTAACCGATTCAACATTTGACTGCTCTAACTACTCTAGTTACTTTCGTTACTTAATGCTGCTAAAACAACAGGAGGAGTAATAGTACTTACTTCGACAGTAGGTGCAATTCCTGAAGTTTATGGATCTCCTTGGCGAAGTTCTTTTGTCTGTATTTCCTCTATTCTTGTGGATTTTGAATGCTCTTCATCTGTTATACCTTCTTCTTCTCCAGTGTAGAATCCATGGTCTCCGTAGTTTTTCTTAAATAGGTTTGCAAGAGGAACCTCTCTGAATAGTCTCCCTCTGTGCTTGTGTCTATCCTTTTTGTCACTATCGCTCTCTGAATTCTTAAACATTAGCTTCATTGTATCTTCATGATATTCTTCTCACGCAATAACATATTAATCCTTAGTTTTAAAAAATGTAGGAACTTACCTCTAGGTCCCTTAAATAAGTACCTCTCTACTTGACTATACGATTCGACTGTGTCAATAGAAAACTCAATAATGTACCCTCCAATAGTGCTATCAAACCAGAGATCCATCCCTCTAGACACAATGTTATCAACTCTCTTGACCTTCTTGATAAACATCGTTGTCTAAACCACAGGTGGTCTCGAGCTAATCTCAAACTGGGTATCTGCTAATCTGGTTAACCACTCGTATAAATATTTATGAATTCCTCCAAAGAAAATCTCGTGTATGTCGATGAATATGTACCTTGCCAACCATTCTTCTGTACTAATTCTAGGGTTCTTGTTCTGGGCTTCAGTGAAGTCCTTTTCTTGTTCCTCTATCCACTTCTGAATTTTTGTCTTCGATGGGAACCACCTTGACATCCCCTCAAACAGATCCCGGTCCTGACAATGCAACCATTTTTTGGCACAGGGGCAGACCCAGGGTTTAACTCTAACAATGTAGCAACAAACCCTAACTACTGGCCCTTTCGGAAACACCTACAAAGAAGATGCAGTCTCACCTAAAGTAGCAATAGGGGGTTGCAAGACACATGTGTCTACAACCAGAGGAAATGAAAAGTGGATCCAGGACAACAACACAGAGAAATCTAGTTATTCTTTATCTCTCTTAAGCCTACTTCGCAAGTTATATCTCTAATATAACACAATGATGAAATAACAATATATTAGACGGAAAATAATGCAACATCAATCACAAAGAATAACAAGATATATGTGGTTCACACTCTCCCTAGGGCTACATCCACAAAACTAGGTTTATTGATATATTAGATGAAAACATACAGTTCTATCTATGCACTTAGCTACATCTCTCTCTCTCTCTCTCTCTCTCTCTCTCTCTCTCTCTCTCTCTCTCTCTCTCTCTCTCTCTCTTCCTCTGTCCCCTCCATGTGCACCCAGCTGCAGGGTGATCTTTGCACCCAACTAAAGATCTTACAACACAGTCTTAATATTGTTCTCTACAACAATACTCAACAATGAACAACCACAACCATAGTATCAATGAACCAACCTAGAAAT
>ML780123.1:42822-114006 GCA_009831015.1 Picea engelmannii | reverse complement strand
GCCCAATATCTCAGGGAACCAACTAAGGAGACTAGAACATTCCCTTAGTCATACTACCTGACTACCCAGGTACTAGAGAGTATATTCCTGAGTGTTGTTCTCGGTGGAACTATAGCAGTCAGGAAACCAATTGGTTTATCTAAAGAGAGATTCAGTATATCTAGGTCAATCCATATACATGTGTTGTCTAATGCGTTACCACTCGAAGGGGTACCAACAGGGGTTACAAGGGTGGCCAATAGATGTGTGCTTGAGTACTACTTGTATTTCCTAGATGTATTACTCCACAACCACAAGTTTATCTGTGTAACGATAGATATTTGTATCTTTATGATGTAGGAATACATATCTACCCTGTTGGCCCTCGACCAAGTTTTGAAGAAACATTGGTCGTGTTTGACCATTTTTGGGACTTTAGGGTTTAGGGTTTAGGGTGGAGCTGAGATTGCAGGATCTCACCTATTTTGTGGGATTTTGGGGATTTTAGGGTTTATGTAATGGGATAAGGGATGTCTTCCCATGGGGTTACCCATGATTATGCCTTTTTGTAAAATTATATAAAGGAAGGAATGTAATGTAGAAAGCAGTAGAAGCTTAGTGCACTGTTGTAAGAAGTAGTTTTGAGTACTAGTTATTGATCGGATTAGTGCATGACTAGTCAGGTTTGTGAAAAATATTGTGGATGTAAGGCTCTGTGCTAATAAGAAGTTGGATTTGTTCCTCAATCTGGTTGTAGGAAGGTGTATCTGTTGTTGTAAAGTGGAGATCACATGTCCAGTTATAAAGCTAGGCTTTGTAGCTTTCCGCACAGGACCAGAAGAATGTAAGGAACTTGAAGACTAATAAAGAATAAGAGAAGAATATTGGTGGAAGTAGCCCCAAACTGGGGTGAACCATGTACATCCTGTGTTATGATGTTCTTTGTGCGATGTTGTTGATGTTGTTTAGATTCTTATTTTCTTAGTGTTGTTGATATAACCTATAATGGATGCATATGATGTTGTTTCTTAGTGATTTATGTATGATGTATGGTAGATCTGAGATAATGTTATGTGCTAAGAGGTTTTAAGAACTTAATATTGGTTGTTATTGTGCTGATCTGTAATGAAGATTTAATAGGTAATGTACATGAGAATCATAAACTAATGCATGTTTTTGGATAAATGCTCTGTTAAGTGTAGTAATCAAAGATTTGTGTCCCAGCTAGGTTGTAGACATATGAGTCCTACAACCCCCCCTGCTTGTACCTCGGGTGAGAATTCATTTGCTTCGCAGGTGTTTCTGAAAGGGCCAGTTTGTAGGGTTTTGTTGGTGCACTGTTGAAGCGTTGAACCGTGGGTCTTCCCCTGTGCCAACAAATGGTTCCATTGTCGGGGACCTTAAATTGTGATTGTTGGGAACTGAAGAAAAGAGGAAGCTTTGTGCATAAATATGTCATTGTAGTGCACAATATTCTAATCATTTGCGAAGCTTTGTGCTAAGAAAGGAACCTGATCTGAAGGAAATAGGTAAGATCTTAAAGATGTGTGCCCTGATAAAGGTAAAGATAAGTGGAAATTGTTTCTTTGAAAGTATGAATCTAGGTATGTTTGATAGATTTTCTCCTATTCTGAAAACTAGGGCATGGTTAGAAGAAAGAGTCAATCTGAATAGATTTGATAAAGATCGTGAAAGATATGTTATTGCTATGAATAGAAAGAATTTTTGGATTAACAAGTGGATGTTGGAACCTAGAAAGATTATTTGCAGATTGCAGGTCCATCACTGTGATCCCAGTGCACAGTACATGAATGGTTGGGGATTGTTTAAAAGAAAGAGACGATTGGCACTATGTTATAATTGCAGAAGATCAGGACATCTTGCTAAGGAATGCCCTGGTATATGTCCTATCTATCTTTCTAAGGAAAGTCTGCTATGATACCTTCATTGGGAAGGATAGGTTTGTTTAAAGGAAAGATGATAACCCTATGTGGAAGAGTTACTAATGTACCTATGATTTCTCATGGGACATTGACCAAAGAAGAATTTGAAGTCATTAAGTTTGTTGAGAACAACGCCCCTTTTGCACTTTTTTTAGGAAGGACTTGGATTGAAAAGGAACAGATCAGAAGGAAAGCAGATGAAGAGGCTATAGAATAGAAAAATAAACAATTAAGGGACTTCATATATAGAAAGATAGAGTGACTAATACAACAACAATAAGATAAGTTGAAGCAATAGAGGGATAAGCAATTAGTTGTCGAAGTTGAAAGAACACAACAAGGCTTAAAGAACCTATCCATGCAAAAAAGAAGTAAAACCACCCCAGAAACAATAAGAGAAGAGGTATTACCCTCAGACCCTTTGAAAGAAAATCAACAGTGTGAAGTTACTATGATAAGAAAAGATAAGAATAAGAATGGAAAGTGAAACCTAGAAACTCAAATCACATGAAATAATGAAAGAAATCTTAGTAAGAAGAAAGAAAAGCTAGAAAAACTGCAGGAAGTTCTAGAGAAGACTTCACAGAAGGCAGGATTGCAGAACTTGAACCTTGCCGGAATAACAAAATAGCACAGAATGGGACTTTTCCATGACAAAGCTATGTGACTGTTGGAGGAATAACGACCGTTAGAATGATGCTCTAGAATATTTAGAAATGTAGTTATTGCCGGAAATATTGTCGTTGGACCGTTGGGACTGCGCCACAACAGACATATTTGTATTGATTGAGGCACTCCTACCCATTGGAGGAATCTGTTATGACATTTCTTATTTAACCTGTCAGATGTTGTGTTGGGACCACATTTTGCAAACCAAGATATCTGAGCTAACAGAGAATTGATTGCATACCGCTTTTTACTATCTAGACCTTGTTGTTCATTTGATTACCTTGTTTGTATGTTCACCTACCCTATATCCTTGATTAAAAGTGTGAATGTATGGTGATTATAACATGCTAGAAAATTCCATGGAAGATATTTTGATAAACCTCATGGATAAGAAAGTCATTTCTATAGGAATACAGGCATCGCCGACTGCCGGATTGCAAGCATCCCCATCGATTGGGCGACATTCTAGCCACGTTGCTGAGAAACGAAGCAAGCACCGTGACAATATAGCGCACACGAAGAATATCGCGTCGGACTACATACCACCTTTGAATGTCATGGTTAATCACGACAATGTCTCGTGTGATTTCGATTACACATGGATCACGACATACCTCCCGAATGGGATACGTGAAGTTACACCAGTTGGGACTGATCCCAGCTCTCAAGATCAACGACTTCAAGCTCGGAGACTGGAATAACTATGAGATGCTCATGCCACATAGGTATTTGATGAAGATGACCGGGAAGAAGCCTAAGATAGTCTCCCAACCATGGATTAAGAGGTCCACGAGATCAACAATATTGAATGTGATGAAGATCCCCCACTTCGGTCGACATCAAGAGGTTAACGCTTGCATTAAAATCCTCTTGTCGTGCTACCATGGATGGTATCTATGGCTTGATAGGCGCATCACTATGGATCTGCCACTAATTGACCTCATCACAGGACTGAGCATGCAGGGACCAGAACCTCACCAGTTCGACCCAGAGAAGACATTAGATCGCTCCTTGTCCCAATGTATAAAAGAGGACTATGGCGATGTAGAGAAGGGAAAGCAAGGCTACAAGGTAGCCTCCATCCAGGATGGCATAGTGCACCTTTCTTTCCAACTAATCATTGGCTAGCTCATTAGGAAGAACCGACCGACACAAGTCACAGGGTTTGTAGTGGACCTCACAGAGAGGCACGTAGAAGGAATGCAGATGAACTGGGTGAGTTACCTCGTCAACGGGTTGGAGAAGGACTGTCATGAAGTGAAGGAACAAGGATATGAGTTTTATTTCAGTTGGTTACTTATTTTATTCACATTTGTTTCTTGGTAAATGACGGAAGGAGAAACCTTCCTAGAATTTGAGCCATTAGAGCCATTGGCCGCAAGGTTCTCCACCTTGTGGTACACAAGTGATATGGAGAAGCAGTGGAAATCAAATGTGGTGTTCCACGCTTACTACCTACAGCTAAAGCACTCCATTGAATCATTCCCCTGAATGACACCGAATACACTCCATCAGTACAGACCATTCATGAGTTTCCACACAGACCGACAATTCATCTACATCACTGCATGTAGGGATGAAAGTAAGGAGGAGTTGTAGTCTTACTATAAATTGACTGATGAAGACATGGAAGAGATCACTAAGGAATGGCCAACATAATTCCTTGTACCGGTCGAAGATGCAGAAATCTCTAACCCCGACATCATCATAAGTCCTTTGGTCACCCAGACTGAGTATGATGGATAGAGCAGTGCAAAGAAAAAGAAGAAAAAGGAGGAAGGGTAGGAAATATAATGTGATGAGAAGGATGAAGCATCGGAAGAAAGTAGGACCAATTCACCCGCAGGAGGAGGAGGAGATGAAGTGAACCAAGAGGAAGAAGGACACAAGCAAGAAAAAGGTGAATTAACACTTCCGAAGGATTCCCTCACCACAACAGAAGCATCGTAGAAGAGGAAGGTTTCCCTGGAGAAAACTTCGCCAAGAAAGAAGGCCCACGCCAACAAACCTTAGTCGAAGAATGTGCTCATATTTTATGATGTTGATCTCATCATCACAGTCGTAGAGGACGATTCAAAAGACATCTTGTAGAGACATGAAGCGAAGCAAGAAACATTGTATGACAGAATAGAGAAGGATGTCAAGGACATATAATAAGCTATACATTTGAGTCGCGCAATACTTACTGCGCCTTCCTCAATAGAAAATGTAGAATTTGGGGATGAGCCCAACCAATTACGATGATTAGTAGATGCAATAGAGGATTGACTTCATCGAGTCCAAGAAGAAAACAAACAGGATACAAAATCCCTAAAGAAAGAAATAGAGGAGGCCTTAGAGAAAATTTGATTTATGCAGAAGGAGAAAGACTAAATGAGGGTGATGTTCGAGGAAGAAAAAGAGAAAATCTAAAAAGAGAAAGACCAACTGCTCATAGAGAAGATTGGTGTTACACATCAAAATTACTTGTTTCAATGATGACCTATTTTCGTCATTACAAGTGTCTCATATTGGTTTCAAGTGTCGCAAGTGTCGCAAACATCATGCTGCCATCTCGCTTATGTCGTGTCTCTAATGACATCAAAAGGACACTTGAGACACTCTCAAAGACTGGTTTAAGAAGAAGAAATCATCTGATGAAGAGAACAAAGTTTTTTCCATGGAAAGAACCACTCAAAAGTCATTTTTGAGGGCCAGTTCTCCCCTACCCACTGTCACGGAGTGCCAACACTCTCTACCCTTCTTTGGGGGAGCGTTCCAGCACTCTGTGCACCCTTCTAGGGGAGCACTGGGATTTTTAAGGAAAGTTTGGGAAGCGCTCCCCTACCCACTTTCAGGGAGTGCCATCGCTCCCTACCCTTCTTTGGGGGAGCATTGAAACACTCTGTACTCTATTATGAAGGAGCGATGGGCTGTTTGAGGGAATATTTGACTGTTGAGGAAAATCAGGGAAAAATCCCCCTCATCTCTAGAGTTATTTGGATTTGAATATGAGGTCAAGGTTGGATCTTAGGGAGGATCCACAACTGATGGAGAAAGATCCTCAACCTATCCCAATAATCTCTAAGGTGGTTGGGCCTCTCCAAGGTTATATAAGGAGGCCTTCTCATGGTGAAAATGACATGGAGTCTAACAGATATAAAACTTATGATTTCATAAGGGAGATAATCAGTAAATCATATTCATTTTGATTGTGGATTATTTGAGCAAGGGGCTGGACAAGGAGAGTTGGAATAGGTTGTTGCAACTTCATCAAAGGTCTGTAAGTATTGTTATCTAGTTCTCATTAATACATGTGCTTGGCCTATTTATTTCAAGGTTGTGTATGTCTACATGAACTTTTCTTTGACAGATAGATCTATTTTTGGATTAATCATGGTAGAATAGGAAGTTGTTATGTCTTTTTTTTTATTGGATTGCAGGACTTGTTGAAGATCTCGGGGATCAAGGCTCAAATCGGACTCGAACGAGGAAAAACATCACAAAAAGGTACATTCTTCTTCCTTTTATCTATTTGATTGATTTATATAGGTTTAAAAGGATGTCAGTCACCAAAGTTAGCACCTTTATGTCTTGATCTTAGAGATTTAGGGTTCAAGGGGAAATCCACTTGTCCGCAGGGAGATTTTCCTGTAACAAAATTGGCGACTCCACTGGGGAATGAAGCTTTCAGTTTTGGTTCCTTTCCTTGGTCTTGTTTTTGTCCTTTTCTCACCTTTAGATATTATTCCTTTTGTGTCTCTAATTCTTAGATGTGTTTTTGGCTCTTGGATTGATCAGAATCTGGACCGGGGGTCAAATTTTAGCCCAAAAATGAAAGTGTTCATAATCACTTCAAAACGAATAGGTGCGTAGGCCTCATCGTCACAAACGCAACTCACTTTGAACGGGGTCAAATGGGCATCAAATGAGAGAGATATTGTGTTCTGTTCGATTTGTCAATCAGGCAAAAAAAATGTCGATTGTACAATTCATACAGGTGAAGACGTGGCATGACCGTACGCTGACATGGTAGGTGCTGAGTTGGAAGTTGGTAGGAAAACACGTGGATGAACGATGTTAGGGAACATGGCATTTTATAGGCTAATCGGGTGGTGCCACGTGGCCCAAACATGGGTTGCCACATGGCACCATGTTTTGTTTTATGGTAAAAGTTTTATGGTAAAAGTTTTATGGAGTCCGTGGGGTTTGAACCCCGGACCTCCCACCATAGGCGCAAATATTTAGCAAAGGCTGCCATGCCAAAATGCCATGCATGCCTTTCTTACTACTATATGTTTAAGGTTTTATTTAAATTTCAATATTTTGTATTTTGAGCATGGGGTTTGGGCTGGGGCTTAGCCCCAGCCCCCGGTCGCACACTCCTTGCCATATGACCCTTGCCAAATTTTTAGCGTGCGTTTTTAAAATAGTTATTTTCCATACTAACAGTTGGCTACCCCCATCGCGTTCCATTTTTCAATCTCGCATTCAAACATGCAAAAGAGCCCAATATTAGCAGTGGGACGTGGCCATATGGCCCCCATGCACCCAAAACCTCCGACTTTGGGGGCCCTAATTCCGTTAACGATGAGAAAATTTGGCACGTTTTGTGGGAATGTGTGTGTGTGATGGATTTAGGCAAGAGAAACACCCAGAAGCTAGGTTACTCACACAGGAGGTGCGAATTGACGAACCAGAGACAACAAGCTTGAAGGAGGAAAATGGCAGGAGGCCTAACTTCTTCATCATTTGGCGAAATGAGGTGCCGAAAAAGCCCATCTAGGGGTTTTTGGATGTTTTGAATCCATTGGAATAGTTTTCAAAGGCATTTGGAGATTTATATTGTAGTTGTTTTTACTTTTAAGTTTCAGGGAGCTCTAGGGAGCTTAGGGCCACCATTGAAGGAGGTCATGCTCAAATGAGCCCAAGTCTATTTTCTATGACTGAATAGTCATTTTTGACTAATTGTTATGCTCTAAACACATTGGGACAGGTTTCATAGGAATTTGAGGACTTTCATAGGTGTTTTTCCCACAAGGAATCTCAGGGAAGCTCAAGGCCACATGTAGAAGAGGTCATGCCCGGATGAGCCATGGTCCGTTTTCAGAGTTCTATTAGTCATTTTTGGGGTTTTTATGTATTCTGAACCCAATCATATAGTTAGTAAATCCATTGGAGTTGAGCATCATATTTTAAAATAATCTTTGACAAACTAATCCCATAGAGCCTAGTCCATTGATGGAGGCTCAAGGAGATGTAGCCTAGTTGGGGGTGAACTCCTTTATCATCTTGTTATTGTTGTGAGTTTTTTGGTTATATTTGATGCAATTATGTTGTTGTTTTATTTATTTCAAAAAAATATTTAACCTTTTAAAATCCTCACACATAAACACATAAAAGAAGCATAAACTTGACACATAAAACCTCTTGCACAACTAAGACATTGAGCAAGGTCCTAAAGTTTTTATTTTAATGGAGTAGGGGGTGCTTGCATAGAAAAACAAGTTAGCCCCCTATTTTCAGATCATGGATTCATATTACACACTCAATTTATGCATTTTTCCTGAGTTTTGTTTTATTTCTGGGTAAGTTTTTGAGTTCTGAGATGCCATTTCTCCCCTCCCTCTACCACCAGGGCGTTGGCACTCCCTTCCAGGATCCCACAGAGTGTTTCAATGCTCTGGTACCCTTGACACCAGAGAGTTGGTATGTTTTCTGCTAAAAATCTTCTTGGGATTTGATTTATCAGTCTTCTTTTTGCTGATTCATTTGCTCAGGGTTAATACTATCTTAGGGTGTCCTTGTTTAGCCTCCAACTTTTTTGATTTCTAAGGATTTATGATGTTTTGTTTGTATTTTTGACATCTATTTTCCTTTCTTTGATTCACTCTTCTTCCCTAATATTTGGAGTCGATCTAGTGCTTTCTCACTTATCTGAATGAACGAAAGTTGTTGTAAGGAAATTCATAAGATCTATGCACCATTCCATTTGATCTTTGAGGTCTTTTCTCCAAGAATTTCCTCCTGTTTGAATTTGTTTTTATTTATGTTTCTTTGATCACAACGAGGGTGTGTTTTTGTTTATGTGTATTTATCTTCCGTTTGCTTAAATATCACAGATCTTGAAGTCTGACTAACATAGGAATCTTTACATCAAACTGATTATTAGTCACATATAAACAAAAGAATATTTTTTTCATGTTTGGTTTTTGGATATTAAAACCAATTTCTGAACATTTTATCATTGTATTGGATTCTTGATTGAGGACTATTGCATGAGATCATTTCATCTTAGTGTTTGAAAGTGAAAGGAAAATCCTTCTCCTTCCCTTAAATAGACATTCATTGAAAGAAAAGATTGCTTATCATTTCTTATGCATGTTTTGGGAATTGAGTCCTAATATCATCAGTTTTCACTCTCATACACCTTTGAGTAAACAACAACCTTAAAATCAAGTGCGAAACTAAAATTTATCATACTTTTTTTACATTTGTGTTAGAAAACCTACATTATCTTAAGGTGTAGGGATTCAGAATAGGTTGAAAGGATAAATTTCCAAAGATGTCAAACAAACTTAGCATCTTTCGATAGGGAGATCAAATCCAATTCTCATATCAGCTTACTGGGATCCCCCTCTCACACAGGGGTTACGCACGAGGTCATGTTCAGGAGAGTTACAAATATTATCCCTCTGTGGTTGAAATGTTCGTAGTAGTCAGATCATATATTGGGGGTTCTTCTTGATTTTCAATTGTCTTCATTTGGTCTCAGTGCTTCGTGAATTATGAATCCGTTCAGGGTACTCTAGATTTATACCGGTCCACTTGTCCTCAGTTCTCTTGAAGGATTTCAGACTTGTTATCCTTTCCATACATTCGTACTGGACTGTCGAATGTACCTGCCTAGGCACTGACTACGAGTTGGTGACCTTAGTATCCATAATATTTAGGGTCTTACACAAGGTGACGGTGAAGGGAATTCTCATTGTACCTGAAATAGACATTGGTCAAACTCACTCGAGCTCCTTGGAGGGTAAATCCACATTTACTATGTGGAAGATTTCACCAAGGAATAAGTCTGTTAAGAAGGTTTCCAACATAACTGATCCACCTTCTTTATCTCCTCCCCTTCCTATATTGATATCGCGACGTTGGATTTCATCACCAACTAGTGTTTTCATTATGGGAATTTGTGTTTGATTGTTTTCTTCTTAGATTCATAGCGTGTGTTGTTTTTTTTACTTAGTGGACCTTAGGCTGAGTCAGTGTTAATGGAATCAAATCCTGGGAGTACCAATCGAGGAACCCCTTGTCCCGAGGAACCTTACACCTTTCCTTCTTTTGGAAACTTTGGTCCTCCGTACATTGCCACACCGAGTCTTTCAGGACTCACCATCGAATTACCAGTTTGGTTGTTCCCCACTCCGTTGATCTCGAATATTCCCAGTGCTTCAGTTGCACCCAATGCTTCATATGTAAGTAGACCACCCACACGTCAACCTCATGTCGACTTTTCTCCTTCTTCACCCATTAAGTCTCCTTCCCTTTCTCCTTCTTAGCCTAGTGAAATATCTAAAGAAAGTAGCCATGTTGATAAGAAGAAGAAGAAACAGAAAGAGAAGAAGAATAAGGACCTAAGAAGGACCAAACCTCCAACCATATCAGATGTTGGATCCAAGAAACCAACTACTATTAATCGTACTGGGAGTGTTTATGAGATTGACAAGATCAAAATGAAGAATCTAAAACCCAAATTCCCTTGCAGTCTTTGTAAGGGTGACCGCTTTCTAAGGGATTGCCCTGGTCTTCCCAAGGTCTTAGAAATGTGGTCCTCCACATCACCGACCTCTTCTATATATGTTGGTGACGCCCCACCAACTAGTGACGTTAAGGTTGGTAAGAAGAAGACAACCGTCAATCTTCCTTATATGTTATGTGAAGGTGATCATTACTCTCACCTTTGTCCTTGTATGGATGAGGCTTCTTCTCTTTTGGAAAATCTTCAACTTCCAACTGGTTATCATAAGATTTCCCCCGACCCATCATTAGTTGATGGAATGGTCAATCTGGTTCCATCCTCGGTTAGTCTGGTTGATCAGGTGATCAATCTAGTTTCATCCTCAGTTGAACCACTAACCAAAGTAGTTGATCTAGTTTCGTCATCGATCTGCCCCACTTTTCATCAAAAATGTGAAACCCAAGTGACTGATCTAGTCCCATCATTGGTCAGTCCCACCCTTCATCTGAAGAGTGCCAATGTGGTCAATCCCACTCCTCCTTTAATGAGTGCCAAAGTGGTTTCTTTGGTCCCTTCATCAGTCAGTATGGTTGATCATGTCATCAATCTGGTCACGTCCTTAGTTGAACTAGTTGACAAAGTGGTTGATCCAATCCCATCTTCGGTCGATCTCGCTTTCCTGTTAGAGAGTGCAATCCAAGCGGTCAATCCGTTTCCATATGTCGACCCCATTCTCCCCTTTGAGAATGAAACCCAAGTGGTCAATTTGATGTCATTACCAATCGATCCTACTCTCCTGCTAGAGAGTAAAGCTGATTCTTCCCACATTTTTCTTGTTGATACAGAATCTCCTCTGTTGGGGGCCATTCCTCTTTCTCCTACGAAACCTCCTCCAAGTAATGAGGAGACAATTTTTTATTGGGGTGTGCTAACTGGACCTCATCTTCCCTCTCACATTCCTTTCAATATTACAGTACATGTTTGTGGTTGGGATGTTCCTCATGTGTTGATAGACGAAGGTTTCTCCATTAGTATTTTGTCCTGTATTACTTGGAAAGCTTTGGGTTATCCTCAGCTTGTGTCGGTTACCTAGACTCTGTTTTATTTTAACAGAAGAACCAGTCACCCTTTAGGGATTCTTCCTCAATTTCCCCTAACTTTGGGAGGGAAAACTATCTTTATTGATGTTATGGTAGTCCAGGACCATGTTGTTCCTGAGTTTATATCAAGGCTTGAAATATAATGTCAGGCATCAGGAAATGAGGGAAAGGTTTTCAATGTTTTCCTTTCACCACATAAACAACAAGAAAAAGTTATTTAAAATGAATTAATATTATAACAACTCAGAGGCTGTTTCTTGCACCTGAGTTAAAATCAAAATATAGAATGAATAGAAAGAAAAAAATAAATCTCCTAATCAAAGCAAGGCATCAAATGTTGAATAATCTTACTTCGTAGCAGAAGAAGAAAGTGATTGATGTGATATTCAATGAAGTATAAAATATAGTATCTAAATAACATGCAGGTCTTGTATTAACTAATAGTGAATATAGAGGAAAATCTGTTTGTTATTAGATTACTGAGTATAACATAACCACAATAGAGGTTGTACTAAATTGTGATTTTCATTCATCAAAGAAAATATATGAAAGTATGTTGGAATATGTAAAGAAAAAGAACACATAACTTAGAATAGACGATATGTAGAATCTCTTGCCTACATTTGTATTAATTCTCAGTAAAGAGAGTCTTCTACTTTACAATCATAAAAAAGAAGCCTTTGGTGCATTCTCAAAATATATATTTATACGATATTTAGGCATTTGCAATTCTATCATTCTAAGAATTTGGGTTACATAATGAGAAGGTGAAACACTTCACTTTGTTATCCCTTGTCATCTCTCATGCTGACAAGACATTGGCCTTTATTTGTCTCCTAGCTCCAACATTAGACAATACATGCAACTATATTATTTGACTCCAGAAGTATTTCCTTTCCCCTTTTCAATACATTCAAGACACCTTTCTACCAACTGTGCTATCGACTTAGAAGGCTCCGTTTGGTCATTTGCTTCAAATATGTAACCATTCTTTTCCAGCTATGGCAATCTTTCTCCTACTTTTCTATCTTCTATGATGTTAGACAATAGTTGTAGATTTGTATTTATTAATAATTTATCTACCTGAGCAATGTTAACGTGTCTTACCTGAGATAGTTCAACTTGGTCTCTTTCCTCGTTTTCCTTAATATCAAGAAGATGTTTGACTATATTTATTTTACCCAATGTTCCAAAGCTACTTTCCTTATCAATATCTAACAAATTTTTATTTATTAGACCAAATATTTCTTCACAAGAATCTCTCACCTCTTTAGCCATTTTTCTGTTTTCTTCTTTATTATGTTCCTATGCCTTTAGTAGGATGTTACCTCTGGTTTGTTCTCGAATGGATAATCTGGAAGAGATTACCATTTCCTCTTTCGTCATTGATATGATAGCCTCCTGGAAAGTACTTCGAGCCACCTTATCTTCTCTCTCTCTTAAGGTGATTTTGTCTAAGGCTTGATCTATCAACTGAAAATGATCCTTGATGATTTCTACTTTAGTAAGTAGACTATGTTGATTTGCTTCTATATTCTTTCATATTTTTGTGGCTTGAGTTTGGAATACCTTTATAAATATGACGTGGATTTCAATAGATTTTAATTTAGATTGCAGCTCTTTTATTAACTCTGTTTGTTGATCTACCTGTGCTTGGCTCGTTTGAGCCGACTGATGCATTTGTTAGAGATCGGATTTGAGTTGTTCAATTTACTGTTGGTCGGTTGCTCTGGTTTGTTCAAAGTCTTTGTATTCCTCATTCCTGGCATTCGTCTCTACATCTGCTATCTGAGTTTGTAATTTTCTAATCAACATGTCCTTTCGTTTCAACCATTCCTTCAAGGTTCCAACTGAATATTTGTTGGAATTTTCATAAGTCCCCAATGTTCCTACTGTCTCATTGATGAATTCTTCCTCTTCTAAGGATTCTCCATCTGTTAATATTTTGTACTTTTTAGCTGTTGCACCCGCTTTTTGGTATGTTTCTCACTTTACCATGACCTTCCTTTTCTTGCTCAAAAATAAATTTCTAGGGGGAAATTATTCTACAGAGATAGGTGTTAAATCCTCTCTAAATATTATCCCTGCATTGTTGTTCCCCTTTGTATATTGTAAGTGTGTGATGGATGGAATGGGACTGTCAATTTCTTTGGATGCTTGTTTCAGGATAACATCTTTGACCAGTTCATTTGATGGATACAAGGGTGTGTCTCCTACCCCTTTTGAGGGGGTCTCTGTTTGATCCTTGACCAGTTTAACTAGTGTATCTAGATATGGGAGTCTTTCCTCTTGGCTTGGCATCTCAGTTTCCTCTGTGTTCTCCTGAGTTGTTTGTTTTCCAGGATTTGTATCCATTGAACCTTGGGCTTCTATTTGTTGTGTACCTGGAGGTTTTGAGGTTTTTCCCTACAAAAATTTGGGGAGGCCACTTCTCTGGTGTTCCTGGAATTTGTAGAAATCGACCATCTCTCCAGGTAGCAGAGCTTAGACTTGAATTAAGACTTCTGAGTAGGATCTCACTCCTCGGAACATTTTTTCATGGGGGGAATCTTTGTGCTCATATATTTTTAGACCACAACTTGCCATATGGTTACCCACGACCTTATGAGTATCATGTTTCCTAAATTCAATGTCTACTAGTTTCATTTCCTCCAAGGATATGGCCTCCACTTTGGCATGGCCAAAATATAATAAAGAATATGTACCAATGTGTATAGGAAAAAATGGCCATACCTTTTTCTGAACTCCTTTGAGTTCTTTTCTTATCTCGTCGAGCACAATTTGCCTAGCAATTTCTCGACATACTAGCTTCTATGGTAAGAATAGCAACAGGGCATATGGGGGAATAGAGCAGCCAAAAACCCTAATATACGAGAGTTGTTCTTCTATGTACCAGTCTTCCACATTGTTTAAGTCTTCCACAACTTTATCTAAAATCCTGGGAGGTGGATGGACGAAGATAACGACATGCATTGGTACCATTACATAGTTGAAAATCTCATAGACGAAGTCTTTGGCTTTATCTTCCTAGATTTTGGAGTAGTACACATGAATAGGCTCTGTGTTATTTGGAGTCCAGCTCCAACTCATCAATGGAAAATGTGTCATGAAGAAAACGACATCCATAATGTAAGCAGACATGAAAAATTAAGCTTCTTTACTACTCGCCCTTTGTTCTTGATATTCTATAACTTGGTTGGACAGACTGTCTGACAACAATTTATCCCAGTCGAAAGAGTACCCCTCTGCTACTGTGTGGATAAGAGGTACCCATGGGAGAAAACAATGCGCAATATTCTCTCTTCCATAAAACCTGCATACCATCATCACTATATACATAAATTGTGGCTGTAACGAAGAGATTGCGGATATACCATGAGTGTCCACTATGAACTTTTCAGGGCATGAACACCAATCTTTGATCAGACCAAATAATATTTTTCCAAATTGCTCGCATTCTTTATTTTTGAAACCCTCTAAGAATTTGACATTGTAAGTAAAATTGGGTGTGGGGGACAATTTGTACATCACCTGTAGATGCTCTGGCATAAATGTCCCAATAGCCACCTTCTGCTCATTAAATATTGTTCTAGTAAGGATATCTACATGGTCCAATGCCCATTTAACCATATCATAGTAGCGGAAAAGCCGCGGACTTGTTTCTACCTGTTGCATCTCCGAATGAGTGACCACTTTGTATTTGATATACAAGTCTTATTTCTCGTTATCGCTCGAGTCGTCTGGGTAGTTTATCAGCTCGTATTCCAAGATGTTGAAAACCTGTGTCCATGTTTTGACTGTGTCGATGTTTCTAGGCAAGGTATCAAAAATAATATCCGAACTCAGACCTGAACTTTCACCAGCTATTTTGGGTTTTTTCCGTGGAGCCATGATATAAAATCTCGAGATTATATTTCCTGTTACAGAGGATGAAAATACAAACAATGTTTATCTCACTAAACTAGCTCTGTGAAACTAGAATGCAATTCAAATAATGACGGAAATTCTTTCTCTTAGAGTACTTGAGTATGTGCAGGTCCTTGCTGACACATCATTTAATTCTTTTAATAGAAAGATTTGAAAATAAAGCAAGATCTTACTTTCAATCATTTCCCTAATTTTCTTATAAATTCCATAAATGTTTGATATTTCGGGACTTGGGATGATCGTAGAAACATTTAATTCTTTACCCATAAGATTTACAGGTTAAAATTTGTTTAAGAAATCAATTAACCCAGTTTAATCCTTTAATTAATCGCAATTAGTTCTTAATCCTTTTTCGGCGTTCATAGTCTCAGACAATTTTATTCTTAGTCTTGGGCCATGAACCCGAAATTTGCGATATTGCGATTTTGTTAATTAACTTTGATCAGACTTAAGTTTTTAATTGATCGTGATTAGTTTATAAATTTTGTGACCTCGACTATTGGGGTTACAAAGGTGTCATTCTAAGGTAAAACCGTTGAGATGTAAAGATGTGATAACAATTAACTAATGTTAATTATCATTAGTCTTATAATTAACCAGGTTTATCTTAAGTTGCTTTCGCAACTTCGCACATCGAACATTCAAAGGTCACTCGAGGTGTGACTCCCGAATCGTGAAAGCACGATGCATTAAAATAGTGATAATCATTGCTTAATGCTTCTATGACCATGATTAAAATTAACCCAACTTCACTATTTCGCATGTCAGGACATTGAAAGATTTGATGTGTACAACCGTTAGATCTGCGAAATCCCGAAATCCAAGATTTGAGGTTTAGGGTTATCGCTTTTGTTATTTGAAAGAGTGGGCAGCTTCAACCTTTTTGTAACTGGAGTATTTGAAAAAATATATGTGTTCCAACATAGGCTCCATCTAGGGATCTTGTCTCCCTACAGGATGAGAAGAACAGTAGACCACATGCCTTTATTGGGTAAATGGAGTCATTACTTTATTTTTGTGAAACATTTTCAGAAAGAGGGTAGAGAGAGAATCTGAGATTTCATCTTTATCTCTGAAAGATTTCAAAACTCAATCATTTACTACTCTCAATTTTAGGTCTTTCGATGACTTCCCCTTCCTTGAAACTGATTTCGGGTCTGCTTAAGATAATCAAAACAACCTTAGGAATTCTAACAAGTTCTCTCGATCTTTCTTGCCTCAAGTCAAAGTAATTTTAGTGTTTTTAATCAGGGAGTCCCACGTGAACTTGGGATGTAGATCTAGTCGAAAAGAAAACCAGTTACCAGAGTACAATATAATTCATGTACAACATCCTTACAGATATCTTAGACATTGCTTCACTACCAATGAGCCTATTCAGTACCTCGGTGAAGTTATCTGATTCCCTTTATTGAATTTCCTTTCACCACTTCAGTTTGTTAGTTTGCATTTAAATGCCAAGATGAGGGCAATCATTTAATGAATTTCCTTTCATCATCTCTTTTTTTGGGCTAGATGGGGGCAATCATTTGTGAATTTCCTTTCACCGTATGTCTTATACTTTCTTTTTAAAACATGAAGTTGGGGAAATCAATTTGTATAAATTATACTAGGGGTGATATATGTTAATAATTTTGGCAACAAAGGTATGTTAACTCACTTTGATTACTCTAGACAAGTCTTATTTTGACCTTCAAAACATCTTAGTCTGTCGGAAAAATTATGGGGGATTTTTTTATTTTATTTCCAGGGACCTTCTTATGAGCAAGACTAATCATTTAAAACATGTTAAAATAACTAAGATAGTTAGGATTAGCCTATACATAGTTTTGTTCAGTAGGAGCCCGAGGAGACATGAGGACTTGTCCTTTTCTAAAGATTCGTTTGTCAGCTTTCAAAGGTAAAGTGTGACCCCTCCTTCCTCTATGGAGGCCATGGGGAGGCATCTAGATTCAAAGGGAATAATACCAAATATTTGAACAGGGTGACAGAGGGGTTTCAGATTTCATAAATGTGGTTGTTGTAATGCAAACCCAACTCTTGAAAAGTGTTCTCTGATTTGACTTTATTTCTTTTGTTTCTGTTTATTTTAATTTTATCCAGATGATCGCTTTTATGATTTATTTTGAAAAATCATTCTTTTGATAATACATCTGGCAAGTATCTTTATACATATAAGGTCATTGTTGCACCAACTGATATTCTTTGGAAATCTAGATAATTTAGAGACTCATATCTTTGATTCTCCATTTCTCTCTCATGTAAGTAAATTATTTATTTATCACATGTTTCGAGATAACCAATATTTCTGATATACAACCACTTGTTTGCCTCCTTCATAATGTTTGAGCTATCGACAATAATCCTACGTAAAAACAACATGAAGAGTGTCATGTTTTTACAAGTCATAGTGTTCAATGTGTAAATTGTTTTACATTTACTTTTCTATGAAATCACTAACCTGTTTTATTTGCGGTGGAGTAAGACTTACGTAAAAACTGTAAAAAATAGAAAACAAAAACCAATATATACAATGGGATTTTGCAAATCGTTTATTGCATATCGTGCTTATGATAATGCTCCTTGATAGGGTCATTGAGGATTTTACCATCCAAAGTTTCTAGCAGAAATGAGTTCTTCCCTTCAGAGGCTATAACTTTGAATGGTCCATACCAAATATGAACGAATTTTCCATGTTTGGCTGAGTCTTCTCTCCTAGCATCCCATTTCAAAACTAAGTCGCAAGGGAGGAATTCCCTATCTGTAGCCTTATGATCAAATAGGGATTTCATGTTGTATTGATATTTCTGAAGTTTTTCATCCACTTCAGCCCTATTTTGTTGAACTTCGATCAGTTGATTTATTCTTCTAGTAACATGATTTGGTTCTTCCTTTCCATCTTGCCAAAGTTTCATTATAGGTAGAGACAAATTTATGGGTAATATTACATCAGTTCTGTATACCATTTGAAATGGAGATGTACCGATCGATTTCTTGGTGCCAATCCAATTTGCCCACAAGGGATATTTCAAATGCACATGCCAGGCTTTCTTATTTTCGTTCAAAACCTTTTTTATTATGGTGATTAAGATTTTGTTTGATGATTAAGCTAACCCATTGCCTTGAGGATAGTACGTTGTAGAATGACCCAACATAATATTGTATTTATTGAAAAATCTAACCATTTCCATAGATTTGAATGCCTGGGCATTATTTGTAATTATCTTCAGGGGACAACCAAATATAGATAATATATTTCCCTCCAAGAAATTTATTACCACCGAATTTTTTTCTTTCCTGGTCAGGATATCTTCTACCCATTTGGTGAAATAATTTGTAGCGGTCAAGATCCATCTATGTTGTGTGCTAGAGTGTGGATTGATTTCGCTTATAAAATCTAACCCCCATTGTTGAAAAGGGGCTTCCATTTTAACCGGGACCAAAGGTAACGCCGAGAGTTTTTTCTTACCTGAAAATAATTGGTAGGAGTTACAGGCTCTGACTTTGGCATTCACATCTGTGAATAAATTAGGCCAATAATATCCTTCTCTCAAGATTTTATAGGTTGTTTCTCTCCACGCATGATGTCCTCCACTCTTTTTGTTTCAAATTCTACTAAACAAACTAGTAGAAAACCTAGAGGGTCTTTCCAATACAACTAGCTTTCTGAGATACAATACTTCACTGCATGCAATTTCAATGTCCTAGTCTTAGACAAAAACATATTGTTTGGGCATTTCAGAGTCAGAAGATAAGATACTGGTCTTTATACCAACCCGAAGATGCAAACTTCTCTTTGATTCTGGTTGTAGCTATATGGTCATCGAATTCGTCTATGTCTAAATATCCTTCATGTTCTTATAGGTTATTTATTCCAGGAGCTCTGAAATTTGATTCGGCTAGTAGCTTAGCCAAACCCTGTCCCTTTACGAGCTTTGTCGGTTTAACCTCTAGCTCAAATTCTTTAATTTTAGCAAGCCATCGGCCCCTTTCTCGTCACTGTTAGTATGAACCAATATATCCTTAACGAAACTGGTGGATACATATGCAATGATATTGGAATGCAATACGTAGGTTCTGAAAGCTTTTAGTGCTTTCACCATGGCATATCCCTGTTTTTCCATTATGTCGTACCTCAACTTCGCGTCTCTAAGGCTCTTACTGAAAAATGTTATTGGTTGCTCAAAACCCTCTTCATTCATCTGGGGGAGTACCGCCGCAATTGTATATTCGGATGCAAACGAAAATACAAAAAATTCTTTTAGATAATCAGGGCTTGCCAGCATAGGTGCTTCACCTATAATTTTCTTGATGTGTGCAAATGATGCTTTTTCTTCGACCGTCCATTTAACTTTGTTGTTATTCTTGAGAATATATGTAATCAATTTCACAATTTTAGCAAAGTTCAAGATAAATCTCCTCAAAAAAATTATTTTCCCTAAAAATGACTAGATTTCTTTTACATTTCTAGGAATATTTATAGTGTCAACAACTTCGACCCTTTTATGATCAATTTTAATTCCATCTCGAGATACAATATGGCCCAATAGTTTACCTTCTTGCATCACAAAGTGATATTTCTTGGGATTTAGAGACAAACCAAATTTGTCGCATTTCTCAAATGTTTGCTTGAGGTGGATTAGATGTTCTTCATCAGATTTGGAAAAAACAGTCAGATCATCGAGATAAATAACGATGAATTTATCTCTTTCACCGATGAAGGCGATATCCATAGCTCATTGGAAAGTAGCACCTGCATTCATCAAACCAAAAGGCATTTTGTCATACATAAGTGTACCCCATGGGGTGGTGAATGTTGTTTTTTCTTTATTGTCTTCGTTAACAACAATCTGATTGTAACTAGAAAAACCGTCGATCATTGACATTCTATTTGCTCCGACCACTTTTTCTAGAACATGATCCATATTGGGTAGTGGCTAATTATCTTTGAGAGATGATTTATTTAAATTTCTAAAATCTACATAGTCTAATTTCTCCACTCTTCTTCCTAACCCATGTGGGACCGAACCCTTACTTCTTCCAGTTCGTTAAACAAAGGAAGAGGGACTTACCAAAGGTGAGTTATATCGAGCATGTGTTACCCTCCTCGAGCTCGCTAAATTAAAAAGAGGTACTCGTCTATATAGATGGGGGGGAAATTGAAAGAAGCAAGACAAACAGTTTTTGGGAACATTACAGGTCACTCTTACGGTTTCCCTTGAACACAGAACTTTGTCTTTGTATACATTTTAATCTACTGAACCTCTTCACTGAACCAATCCTCTGAGTTTCTTTACTACTTTGGGTCACCCGACGAAAGTCACAGTATCCACTGTATTCTCATGTTTTGGTCCATGTCATATTTATGCTATTGTGCCTCAATGTTCAAGGGAAGTATCTGCCTCAAGAGTCAACCATCACAAATATCATTTTTCAATACCTATGTCAGTCCATGTTCATTTGATCTACCAATTTACATCTCTGTGTTAGTTTCGTGTCATTGATGGGGGATACATCAAGGTCATCTTGCAACGATTCTATTCGTGTCGACTTCAACACATCATCTGGGAACTAGACTTAGAAACCAATTAGTACCTTGGAACCTGCATGCCTCAATGTAAGGCCTCCTCGTTTCCAACAATGGGTTTACCTCAATGACCCCTTGTTGCGCCTCTTTTGTCAACTTAGTGAAAAAAATAGAGGTTCTTGCAAGCTTAGTTGGGTTTGCTAAGCAGGATAGCTATAAGGAAAAAGGTTAGAGAAAGAAATATAAAAGAACAACTAACAAATCAACTAAGAAATAAAACAAAAACTAAATTAATGAGCATAGGGACATAAGGACAAAAGAAACAATGAGAGCCATGTCACCAAATCTTAAGGATGATATTAGTGAAAGAAAACACTGAGATGAAAGAGGACTATGAGTTCCTTCTTCCTCCAAGGGAGGGCCCTTGGACCCCCACAAATAAGCTCTTCTTACAACTTTGAAAATGAAAATGAAAATGGTGAAATAATTCTTTGCTAATCCACTCAAGGGGTGAGATGGATTTCCCAATGCAATGATGCAAGTATACTCTTGGTAAGGATAGAGGATTCCTCAAGAGAATAATGGAAACATAACTTTTCTATGAATTCCTTGAAAAATGAAGTGTATCCATGGCCTTTTTATAACATTCCTTTGAGGTATTGTCCAACTAGTTTGTAGTGTGTAAAGAGGCTAATTAGGGCATTTCTAGGTTTTTGACCTGCCACCCAGTCGAATCCAGTCCATATTTGAGTGTCAAATCAACTTGGAAGATGAACCGGAAGTGGGTGGGAGGCCGACCACTCTCATAAATGCATTGTTTCTCAGGTGCACGACTTTTTGCAACAGTCGTGCATCGTGCGCATGTGTGCTATTCTTGCATTTCTATTTTGTGCATGTGCACGCGCGCTCTATGTATTCATAGCACCCTTTGTCAGTAATTGTATAGTTTTTGACCCTTTGAAATGCTTTTGTGGTAATTCTGGTCCATGGGTGACCTCATAACTGTTTGACGATGCTGAATTCTTGTAACCATTTGCAGATGAAATTTCAGTGATAATAGATGCCCCCTGATGGATGAGGTTAGGAGCATACGTATAGCCGAAATCCATAAATGTTTCTTCTACTGAGAGTGTTGTTGTAAGAGAGAGTGATAGTGGTATTGTCAAGAGTTACCCGTTGGAGGGAGAAGGGAACTTGTAGACCGTGACCTTCCATAAGGTGTGTAAAAATAAATGGTGTACAAATGAGTCGGGCATGGCCCATGCTCGTGTCATGTAACTCAAAAAAGGAATGATGTGTTGATGTAGACAACTGCAGCGCCCTAGAGGGAGGTCGTGATAAAGGCAGAAAACACTTCTATGGAGGAACATACTTTGAATGGTAGGAAGTAACATCTGTAAGAAATATCACAGATTCTGTAGGCATTGATAGCTAGCCCAGTTTAGAGGTCTTTGACAAATATAAGAAGTAACCGCAATAGTCACAAAGTAGGACCCATCGTAACATGAGAAAGTGTTGAAGTTGAATGTTACAGGGGTCAATGACAGTAGGGATAAATTGTAGGTCCCCCTGTGCCATCTGATATCTCTCATTGGAAAGGTAATGAGAGTCAAAATACTGTCGCCCTTCTGGAAAACTGTGCTGATGTCGAAAAAAGGGGGACGCGACTCCCAGAAGAAAAAGGGCTTCATGAAATCTACTAGGTGAGGTTAAGAATTGGAGGAGGTACATGGATGAAGTCAAGATGTAGGAAGACTCAAGACTACCCCTGGTTGGGGGTATATGTGAGGTAAAATTGGCTGCAACCGTTCAACGAGGTCGAGTATCAAGGGGACAACAAGACAAGGGATAAGTTGTGCCGGAGGCGGGACAAAGTGAACAAATTCAGAGGGTAGAGGTAAGTGTCCTGTGGGATACTATAAGTATATGGACAATGTCAATAAGGGTAGATGATAAGTAGTGCCCCAACCGAGGGCGACATGGGTTTCTTTTTCCACAAATGGAAGAAGGTCGCCAAAGGTGACGACAAAAAGGTATGGAAATGAGGGAAATAAAGGTGTTTGTACAATAAATAAAGAATAATTTGGGATGAGTGTACTAATACAAAAATGGGTGCCCCGATGTGATATGGTTGGCCCAGGTAAGGTGCAATTTGCTTGGAGAATTGATGGAGGGTGGGGGCCCCATGGGTGGGTTTCTGTATGAGGTAGGTGAAATGAAGGGAAATTTGCGGGGGGGGGAACTGATTGTGGATGAAATGGAGGGTTCATGATACTGCAAAGGTGCAGTAAAAAAATAGAACCTTGAAGAGATAATCTAGGAGTCCGATGGGAAAGCTAGCAAAATGAGGAGGAGTATGTGGTTGATTCGCAACATGATGTAAGACTATCGGGACTCCCATCCCTAAAGGGTGTTTGAAAAGCACCATGAGTGTCAAAGGCGCAAAAAGGGTGCTATGAATGGGACAACTCATGTGGGTAAGAGTGCTACTGGGTGACAGTACCAAAGATGAAAATGGAGGTGTTGGTACTGTTGAGCTAGAGATGGGGATCCTAGAGTCAAATGTCAGAGGGTGTGACTGGAGATGCAAGTGAGATTCAGAGGGAATGACTACATGCCAATGCTGAGTATATACTTGAAGGGGTTGTGATGATGTATGATGACCAAGTACCTGCACACATGAAAACCAAATACCCGACGTGAACAATATCTGAAGAGAATCGAACATACGAGCATTGATTTGATAATTTTGAATATGAGCATGCATACCTGGTCGGGGTTCGAAAAAAAATGGCATCCCAGGGGCTCAGGATGAAAAGTGGCCCGGGGAATGTCGTGATGTAGATGATGGGATGCTAATCCCATGGCCGAAGACAGATCGAAGAAATGGATACCCAAAGATCCCAGAATGGTGAGTGGAAGTTTGGCGAGAAGGCCTATATATAGCTATAGGGCCCACATTGCCACCTCATTTCTACTTGCTGCCAGAGTGACTGGATGAGAGGTATTCAGAGGAGATTTGGAGATTCCGGGAGAATGAGGCAGCCAATCGAGGACTAGCAAGCTTCAGGTTAGTGGTCTGATTGTCCTGCATAGAATTAGGTTTTATAGTTTTGGGCAGGGGCTGTACAGAGGGCCGTAGAGGGGGTTTTTAGGTATGTGGGCTCCCAAGTGCACGGGTGATCCAGAAATATGCGTGCATAAGTGCACGCCTGTCATATGGATAGCCACGCATGGGGGCACCTATAAGGGGGACTAAGGTGCACATTATGTGCGCGTCTGTTGGCGACACAACCGCGCAAGTGTGCACGGATGTGTAGTGGACAGACGTGCTTTGATGCGCACCTGTGTTCATGACAGAGGTGCATGAAGGAACCCTTGTAGGGTGAGAAGGCATGCACGTATGCATGGTTGTGGGATGGACAGGTGCGTCAGAGTGCGCACCTGTGGAGTGAACAGGTGCGCTTGAGTGCGCACCTGTGGAGTGAACAAGCACGCATACGTGCACGCCTGTAGGGTGAACAAGCACGCATGTGTGCATGCCTGTTGGTTAAATAGCCGCCCCTTGGGGGCAAGGTTGACGGGTGTAAAAATTGTTTTTTTAATGTTTTTAATGGTCAATGTGGCTGACCTAGGACTGTGTTATGTGGTTGCAGGTGATCTTTGTGCACGATGTCAGTCGGCGAGTGGGATTGGTCTCAGTTGATGGATGTCATGGCTATTGAGGATCTGGGGGTACGTGCTACTTTGGCAGCCTGTGGGCTGTTGAAGTTATTTGAGTGCTCATTGATACGGGCATAGGAGTATCTCCTATAGTTCCTTATCCGAATGTTGAGTCCAGACCTGCATTGTTTTATGGTGCAGGGAGAGCAGATTGCCTTCACTGTGGTGGAGGACATATATTTTTTGACTGGGCTCCCGTTTCGTGGAACGCCCCTACTAGTGGAGATGGTGTTACCTGGGGATGTGGTGAAAGTGACAGTGGGATAGAGGTTTTGTTTCAGGGTGAACTTCATGTTGGGCTCTGTCGTGAGCATTGGGGTGATGGATGCTCTAGCACATCGTTGTATAGTAGCGATGATATTGAGGGTTTATGGGTCCCTGGTGACTCAACGGATCAGTGGTGGTCAACTGAGTGTGATGGAGAGGGTACTAGTTGGTGAGCACTTCGCCTGGGGGCTTACACTGCATGCTAGGATGGTAGGGCAGCTGGACTGTTGTCGGTTCAGTGATACATGAGAGTTTGCCTTTGGGTCCATCCTAGTGGCCTGGCTTTTGGAGAGGGTACCTATGTTGCACCCTAGGATTTTATTGGGTGCTCCTAGGGTGCGAGAGTTTTGACTAAGCTGGTGGCTGATTATTTTTCTTCGACACAGTGGTGGCGAGGGCGGCCACCTCTTCACGACTGAGGCGACGCAGGTGTGGCGGAAGATGCCACATGTGATATTGCAGTTCCCATATGATGGTGTTGACTTCCGGGATGATCTGGACATGGTGTTACCTCCGGGGGAGGTTTTTGATCATCGTGGTATGTTGATGAGTTTGATATATATTGTTTGTTTCTGAGATAGCATGACATGTGTATTTGGTATACATGTTGATACTATATGTTTTTTGTTTGTATGTGCAGATGTGGCACCTCACGGGCACGAGGTTTAGTTTCTGAGGGCGTCGGCTCGCCAGGAGCTGGGGAGACCACCACGGGGAGGGTCGTGGGTAGGAGAGAGATGTCGGAATGAGGATGCTGAGGCAAGACCAACTGATCCAGAGAGAGAAGTGAGGAGACATCGGTTTGATGACCCAGGTGTCGGGCCATCACATGCTCCTCCAGCGGATGCCGGAGCAGAGTTTGAGGATATTCGCCCCAGCCTGGAGGCAGTTCTATAGAGTGTTCCTGAGGGCATGTGGTCGTGTGGAGGCAGTTCTATAGATTTGTTGATATGTTTATGTATGTGTACATGTATCTTGATGTGATATATGCTAGTCTAACACAATGTTAGCTAAGTTATCTGTAATTTGATTCAATTGTCTTGGAATATGTGTAAATGTAATTAAATCAAAATGTCGAGATAAAAGTTTAACCTGCAATTATTTGCGAAACAGGCAAGGATTGCAGACGCAGTACACATTGTTAAGTTGGAGAACAACTAGTTGAGAGTCGAGAAAGACGCTAAGGTGACGAATACGATGATGCTGGGCATTGGTGAGGAGACCAATGACGACAATGTATTCGGCTTCGTTGTTGGTGGTTGAACCCAAACATATGTCACTCGAATGGAGCATTTCATGTGAGGGGGTATAGAGGGCCCAAGCTACCGAAGCAAGATTTTGTGTCCAACGGCTGGTGTCGTCGGCGTAACCGATGTGGTAGGCTGGTGGAGGAAGCATCTGTCAATAGCACAAATGATAGTTTAGATGTGAGGGATGGAAAAAAAGATTAAAACACTATAAAAGAAATAACCTAAAGTAGAACTGCTATGCTTAGGCATAAAAATTCTTTAAGTATAACCCATTGATGGGTTCTTTGAGAGAGAGGCCTTCAAGAGAAGCCAGGATGTATGCGCCTTTGGTGAGACAATGTTGGATAATGTATGGGCCATGCCATAGTGATGCGAATTTTCCATGACCAAAGGTATCATGAGCGATATCATAAGCAAGGATGAGGTCTCCTTCGTGAAATGAGCGAAGGTTGACATGTCGATCAAAGGTGGCCTTTGATAATTTTTTAGCTGCCTCATTGTTCTGTAATGAAGATCGACGATCTTCATCCAGGGACTCTACATTCAGCAAGCACTTCTCCATTGGAGCAGTGTCAGGTAACAACTCAATTGCAGTGCGTAAGGTGGGAATTTCTCACTCGATGGGAAGAGTGGCCTCAACCCCATGGACTAGATGAAATGGTGTGAAACCAGTGGTTGTTTTCACAGCCGTACATTAAGCCCATAGCGTGGAAAATAACATATGATGCCAATTGGTCTTATGTTTATTAACCATGTGCTCTAACATGGTCTTAAGGACCTTATTAACTACTTCAAACTGTCCTTTAGAATGAGAGTAATATGGTGAGGAAAACTCATGGGAGAATCCTAACCGAGATGAGAGTTTGACGAAAATCTCATTCTCGAAGTGTTTCCCGTGATCGGAAACTAGTTGGAGTGGTACTCCAAAGCGGGATATGATGTGGTTAAAGAAAAAACACGCTGCAGTGTCAGCGGTATTGTTGAAGGTGGGCATAGCTTCCACCCATTTTGTGAAGCAATCAACGGAAACAACGATGTATTTGTGTCCATTGCTAGAGGGGGGATTACAAGTCAAGAAGTCGATGCCCCATTTACAAAAAGGGTTGGCAGTGATGACTAGATGAAGAAGACAAGGTGGTGCTCTGGCTTTGTTGGTGTAAAGTTGACACTTCTCACATCATTTCACAGAATGAATGAAATCGTGAAACAAGGTAGGACAAAAGTAACCTGCTCAAATGATCTTCTGAGAAGTGGATATTCTCAAAATATTCCCCCCACATGCGCTTCTATGGTAGTCGTTCAAGACTCTATCGGCCTCGTCAATGGTTAGGCATCGACGAAGAATGGTGTCGACACCTCGCCGATATAAGATGTCTCCGATGAGGGGGTAGCGGTGGGCCTGGTGGCGAATGCGAGGATGATCATCTCGTGAAAGGTGGTTACCGAACTTTTGAGTTCGGAGGTAGACGAGGAGGTCGTTGTACCAAGGATCATCCAAAGTGATGTAAAAGAGGTGTTTATCGGGAAAATCGATATTGACGGGAGCACTGGTTGTGTCAGAGGGGAAGGTCATGACAACTTCAGTGAGGACGAGGGCTTTCTTTCTCTTGGGTGTTGATAATTCAAGATCGTACTCCTGAAGGATAACAATCCATCAGGCAAATTTTCCATTAATTTGTCGACAACTGAGCAAGTATTGCAGAGGGTTGGAATTTGCTACGGCCTTAGTTGTGCGAAGCAGAATGTAATGACACAGTTTCTGGACTGCGAGGATGACTGTAAGGTCTAGTTTCTCTTCATGTTTATACTTCAAGGGTGGCCCTAAGAGGTTTTTACTAACGTAATAAATGACATGCTCACGATCGTCATCACCGATTTGAACGAGAATGCCTACAACTGAGACAATTGATGATGATATGTAGAGGATATAGTCTCGATTGTAGTCGAGTGCACTAATTAAAGGGACGTTGGAGAGTGCCATTTTAAGATCGTCAAATGACTTTTGGGCATGTTCATCCCAGTAAAATGGGATGTCGTGGCATAGTAAGTGAAGGAAACCATGTGCGTCAGTGGCGTATTTTGGGACGAATCATCGTAGAAAGTTAGCTTTTTCTTGTAGACTTTGGAGTTGACGTAAATTTCGGGAAGGTGGAATTTCGGTGATAGCTTGGACTTTGAGGAGGTACATGGTAATACCACTTTGGGAAATGATGAATCCAAGGAGGCGCCCCGCAGTGACGTAGAAAATGCACTTGAGGGGATTCAAGTGGATGTTGTACTGGCGACACCATTGGAAGATGAGACGCAAATCATCAATATGTTGGGTGGATTTCTTGGATCGAGTTGTGAGGTCGTCCGAGTGTGCGAGGATGATATGAGCTAGATCGTGAAAAATTTATGTCACAGCCCATTGGAAATTTGCGCCATCATTCTTTAAGACAAAAGGCATGACATGATATGAAAAAGTACCCCATGGGGTAGTTAATGCAGTTTTGTATTGATCGGTTGGGTGAATTTTTATTTGATTATAGCCAGAGAAACTGTCCATGAAGGATAGAGCCTCGTGACTTGCGTAGTCATCGATAATTTGATCAATGAAAGGCATTGGAAAGTTGTCTTTGGGACATGCATGATTGAGGTCAAAAAAGTTCGTGCAGACGCGGATAGTGCCCTATTTTTTATTAACGGGTACAGGGTTGGAAACCCATGAGATATAGGCGATGGGGTAGATGAACCTAGACGTGCATAATTTGTCAATCTCGGCTTTGATGGCCACTGCTTTGGATGGGTGTAGTAGTCATTTTTTTTTATGAACTGGTGTAATGTCGGGCCATGTGTCGATGCGATTTTCGACGATAGAGGGATCAAGGCTAGGAATTTATGTGTATGACCAGGCAAAAATATCCCGATATTCCTGGAAGAGGGATTTATAGGTGGTGATTTCTTGAGGAGTGCAAGCGGCTCCAATGGTGATTTCCTCGACGACTCCATTTTTTATGGAAATGTCAATTTTGATGGTCAGGGAAATGTGGACGACTAAGCAAGTACTGCATAGCATTGGAATTTGCTAGGACCTTAGTTGTGCGAAGAAGAATGTAATGGCATAGTTTCTGGACTGCGAGGATGACTGCAAGGGATAGTTTCTCTTTATGTTTATACTTCAAGGGTGGCCCTGAGAGGTTTTTACGAACGTAATAAATGACATGCTCATGATCATAATCACCGATTTGAATGAGAACTCATGCGACTGAGACAACTGATGCTGATATGTAGAGGATATAGTCCCGATTGTAGTCGAGTGCACTAATTAAAGGGGCGTTGGAGAGCGCCATTTTAAGATCATCAAATGACTTTCGGGCATGTTCACCCCAGTAAAATGGGATGTCATGGTGTAGTAAGTGAAGGAAACCATGTGCACGAGTGGCGTAGTCTAGGACAAATTGTCATAGAAAGTTAGCTTTTCCTTGTAGGCTCTGGAGTTGACGTAAATTCTGGGAGGTGGAATTTTGGTGATAGCTTGGAATTTGAGGGGGTCCATGGTAATACCACTTTGGGAAACGATGAATCTGAGGAGGCGCCCTACAGTGACACAGAAAACACACTTGAGGGGATTCAAGTGGATATTGTATTGGCGACACTGTTGGAAGATGAGCCGCAAATCATCAAGATGTTGGGTGCGTTTCTTGGATTGAGCTGTGAGGTCGTCCGAGTATGTGATGATGATATGAGCCAGATCGTGAAAAATGTATGTCATAAACCATTGGAAAGTTGCACCATCATTATTTAAGCCAAAAGGAATGACATGATATGCAAAAGTACCCCAAGGGACCGTAGTGATTGCGGTTTTGTATTGATCGATTGGGTGAATTTGGATTTGATTAGAACTAGAGAAACTGTCCATGAAGGATAGAGCCTCATGACTTGCGTAGTCATCGATAATTTGATCGATGAAAGGCATTGGAAAGTTGTCTTTGGGACATGTGTGATTGAGGTTATGAAAGTTCGTGCAGACGTGGATAGTGCCCTATTTTTTATTAACGGGTACAGGGTTGGAAACCCATGAGGTATAGGCGATGGGGTAGATGAACCTAGACACGCGTGATTTGTCAATCTCGACGCGTGATTTGTCAATCTCGACTTTGATGGCCACTTCTTTGGATGGGTGTAGCAGTCACTATTTTTAACAAACTGGTGTAATGTCGGGCCATGTGTCAATGCGATGTTTGACGATAGAGGGATCAAGGCTAGGCATTTCTATGTATGACTAGGCAAAAATATCCCGATATTCCTAGAAGAGGGCTTTATAGGCGGTGATTTCTTGAGGAGTGCAAGCGGCTCCAATGGTGATTTCCTCGATGACACCATTTTTTATGGAAATGTCGATTTTGATGGTCGGGGAAATGCCGACAACTGAGCAAGTATTGCATAGTGTTGGAATTTTCTACGGCCTTAGTTGTGCGAAGAAGAATGTAATGACATAGTTTCTGGAGTGTGAGGATGACTGCAAGGGCTAGTTTCTCTTTGTTTTTATACTTCAAGGGTGGCCCTGAGAGGTTTTTACTAACGTAATAAATGACATGCTCATGATCGCCATCACCGATTTGAATGAGAACTCCTGCGACTGAGACAACTGATGCTGATATGTAGAGGATATAGTCCCGATTGTAGTTGACTGCACTAATTAAAGGGTCGTTGAAGAGCACCATTTTAAGATCGTCAAATGAATTTTGGGCATGTTCATCTGAGTAAAATGGGATGCCGTGGTGTAGTAAGTGAAGGAAACCATGTGCGCGAGTGGCGTAGTCTAGAATGAATCGTCGTAGAAAGTTAGTTTTTCCTTGTAGGCTCTGGAGTTGACATAAATTCCGGGATGTGGAATTTCGGTGATAGCTTGGAATTTGAGGGGGTCCACAGTAATACCACTTTGGGAAATGATGAATCTGAGGAGGCGCCCTGTCGTGATGTAGAAAACACACTTGAGGGGATTCAACTGGATGTTGTACTGGCGACACCATTGGAAGATGAACCACAAATCATCAAGATGTTGGGTGCATTTCTTGGATCGAGCTGTGAGGTCATCCGAGTATGCGAGGATGATATGAGCCAGATCATGAAAAATGTATGTCATAGCCCGTTGGAAAGTTGTGCCATCATTATTTAAGCCAAAAGGCATGAAACGATATGCAAAAGTACCCCAAGGGGTAGTAAATGCGGTTTTGTATTGATCAGCTGGGTGAATTTGGATTTGGTTATAACCAGAGAAATCGTCCATGAAGGATAGAGTCTCGTGACCTGCGTAGTCATCGATAATTTGATCGATGAAAGGCATTGGAAAGTTGTCTTTGGGACATGTGTGATTGAGGTCGCCAAAGTTCATACAGACGCAGATAGTGCCCTATTTTTTATTAACGGTTATAGGGTTCGAAACCCATGAGATATCGACGATGGGGTAGATGAATCCAGTTGTGCGTAATTTGTCAATCTCGACTTTGATGGCCGCTGCTTTGGATGGGTGTAGCAGTCGTTGTTTTTGATGAACTGTTGTAATGTCAGGCCATGTGTTGATGTGATGTTCGATGATAGAGGGATCAAGGCCAGGCATTTCTGTGTATGACCAGGAAAAAATATCCCGATATTCTTGGAAGAGGGATTTATAGGCAGTGATCTCTTGAGGAGTGCAAGCGGCTCCAATGGTGATTTCCTCGACGACACCATTTTTTATGGAAATGTCGATTTTGATGGTTGGGGAAATGTTGGCCATGTTGCCTTCTTCAAAATCATCAGGGGCAGGAATGGAGTTGTTGAACCAGTCGATATGCCCTGATGGGATAAAATCCTTGGTTTCGACTCCGTATATGGGGTGTTGGTTAGGAGGCGTGGGGGATTCCTGTGGAAATAGGAGTGCTCGGTGGTGTAGCGCATCCCATGGGTAGTCGGGGGTGTTTAAATCTTTGAGTATTTCCTCATCATAGTGGAATTGGAGGGAATACAACGGGTCATGAAGAGTGATATCGGTGACTGTTGTCGTGTGGCGGCCCCCTGGTGATGAAGAAGAAGGGGGAGCGTCGCAATGGAACTGCGATGGTTCACTCGACATAAACCAAATATCGAAGTACTGAGGAGTACCTGTGGTAGTTGGATGTACAATTTCCATATGGAAATGAGCGAGAGAATTGGGGGGATTTGGGGGTGAATCCTCAGATAAGTCATCCAAGAACCATGGAGGCATTGGGAGGGCCTCGGTTTCGAGAGAAATGAGATGACGAATCTCTAGTGACGAGGTAAGGTTGACCATCGATTCTGTAGGTATTTGAAGCAGGGTCAATTGGCATTGCCTTTATTCAATGATCATAGGACACTGGTATGTAAAATGATCTAAGGATTCACATAGAGAGCAAGGGCATCTCATACGTTCATTGACTGAAGTTGTGACATAATGGATGTTAGTGATTTTTGGTAGGGATGATGTAGCTGGATTGGGTTCGCTCTGGAAGATTTGGCGTACTGTAGCTAATGTCTGTCGGAAGTGTGTCAGTGTTGGGCAACGGTGTGTATAATGGCCATATTCTGAACATATAGCGCAAGAGAATTTGGTTCGTAGCCCTTTACTACTTGAGTGAGGGGCGATGGCAACAGTACTTGCTATGGTGGTGAGTGTTGATGGAGTTTGATTGAGTTGAATCAAGTTCTATAACTCTGAAAGAGATGGTCAGTTGTTGGTTTGGTTTCCATCTTTCTCACATAGCGCGCAAGGGGGTTGGATGCGCGGGGGAAGTGGAGTTGTGGGCTCCTTCTTCTTTCTCCTGCCCCCAGCTTTGGCAGGGAGGGTAGTGAGAGGGGGTGTAGAGGGTATGGTGGGAGTGAGTATGAGAATCGTCATTGGGATTCCTTCCATTTAGGGGGGAAGGGATGGTCGAGGGACCATCTCTGGTGGACGTAAATACCAAACTAGAATTCTTAACACCATATTACTAAGGGTAAGCATTGTGGCTACTTGGAAAGATTGTACGCTAGGTGGAGGGTAAAAGAAGGGTATTTGAGTAATGGCTTGGGGAACTGTCTCCCAAACTGGGATATGGCCTTGGGGAGAGGTGAAATCGTGGACTGGCGGGGTCGACGAGTTCGTAGGAGGCTCATGAAGGGAGAGATCTGCGACTAGTGGGACATCAGATATGATAGAAGCCTCCCTAGAAGGAAGGGTATCCTCTATGTTAGTTTCGTTAGATGATACAGTGCATACTTGATTGGAAGGATGAAGGAGCAGTGGTTCTCCCTAGTAAGTTCATAATAATGATGGATCTTTGAAATTTCCTGGACCCGTTTCGATGAGTGGGTATGCGTCATGACTCACGTGGATGAGAGGAAGAATGTTATCGATGTTGGCAGAAGGGTTAGGCTCGTAATGTGAGACTTGGTCAATGGTAACGATCTTCCCATTGTGGGGGAACATCATCGTTCGAAATACGGAAGAGGCATCTGCCTTCATAGCGTACATGTAGCTATGACCGAACATGATATTATAATTGATTGGGGCGTCGATAACTTCAATGTCGATGAGAATAGTCTTGCCCTCGAGTTCTACGGGGACATTTTGGAAGAACCCTTCAGGAGACGATGGTCGTCTGTCATAAGCTCATAAGGTAATGGAAAAGGGTATGAGTTCATGGGAACCAAGTTTATGCCATAAATATTTGGACATAATGCATGTGGATGCACCTTCATCAATGATGCACCGATGAACTGTAATATTCTGTATTTTCACTGGGATTTGAAAAGTGATCAAAGTGGGAAGGCGAGGTTCTCCGCTGTCAAAATCAAATGTAATGAGTCGAGTATCTGTGGGGTCAACTGCCCCCAAGGTGGAAAGTAATGATTTCCGCTGAGTGGGACAAGTCTAAAGGACTTCTAAGACTGACATGGCAATCGAGGATTGTGCTAAGTCATCAACCAAACTGTAATTATGAGCTGCCCTTGCCTATGGGTTGTGGACATTCCTACGCAATGGGATGTGAGGGATGCAAAGAGGTGGTTCTGTGTTAGGGAGAGGGATTTCCAACGGGGGTCTCGTTGGTGTGGGAATTGTTTCTGGAGGAATGGGAGGGGACTCAGTGGGTGCATGGTACTGACGATTACGTGTTTGCAGAAGGATTTCTTCTACATTGGTGAGGAGGATCGTGTGATCTGTTGGATTGTTTGGATTGAGGTACTATCCCAACTGAGGTGGGGTAGGTTATGTGTCTTGTTGGGTGTTTATCATAGCTTGGTGTGAAATAGGATTCTGCAGCACGGCTGGGGAGGGTTGTTGCACGTATTTTTGTGGGGCCTACTGAGGAGCAGGTGGTGCTGGAGGATGTGGTAGACTCCCTGAGTCTTTCAGCCATTTGAAATTAGTGATTTGGGGGAAACAGTGAGTATAATGACCAAACTCACCGCAAAGGGCACAAGGGAAATTAGTTTTGATAGTATTTTTATTTCTCCCTTAACGCCTGTTGTTATTTCCCCCCTGGGGGTTTTGATTCCCTTAGTTCTGGTTGCCCCCAGCTAGTTGGTTTTGTTGGGGTTGATTCCCTCCTTGACCTGGGTTGTTATTTTTCTTGTTTCTGCCTTTCTTTTTGGCATTATTCGATGGATGGGTTGGATTTTCCGTATTCAGCTGTTCAAAATTTTGACATTGCTAAACGAGAGAGGGTTGAACAAAATTCACCCCAGCATGAGGGTGTGGAGGTGCCATGGGTTTTGGAGGACCAGGAAAGGGAAAGTATGGATTCTGTGGGGGTTTTTATCCGTAAGGTACATAAGAAGGAATGGTGATTTTTCTAGTACTCATAGTATAAGCTGAAGTAGAGGGGGTACCAAAACTTGTCTGGATAGGTGGGTGTAGTGGGGGTGCCAGCGGTGGCCCACTGATGGGCAGAGGAATAGCAACAAGGTATGGTTGTTGATAAGGGGGTGGGGGGTAATAAGAGGTTCCCCCATATGCCGATGGATATTGAGGTGTGCCATACATTGGTGGTGGTTGGGGTTGAGGACTGTAGTGTGTGGTATTACCAATCAATTTGTCTGCTGAGTGAGACATCTCGGGTTTGTCTTGACCAAATGGCATGGGTTTGGGGAGGTCAGGAAGTACTGTGTATAAGTACCCTGATTGTGAATAGATGAGGTCATATTGTTGAGCCTTACTGATGGCTTCTTCTTCGGATTGAGGGAAGGTGGAAGCTACATATTTACCGAGGAGAGAGACAAGTGATCTGAGAAACCAATCAAGACATTATTGTTTGGTGGTTTTATCTTTTCATAAACTATGTCATCTATGCCACTCGTGAATGTGATCAGCGATATGTGTGGCTGAGTTTTGTTTGAAATTAGAGAGTCATTCAAGACCATTGTCATGGCAGATTGGTAATTGGAAGAAGGTAAAAAATGATTTTTCCAAGGACTCGAAAGTCGCATGGGACCCTGATTTTTCATCTACATACCATTTGGCTGATGGGCCACTAAGTGTGCATTGAAATAATTATAGTCTGATGGAATCATCCATAATGTTGTTGGAAGAGCACCATAGGTGGAAAGTCATGACATGGTTGGTAGGGTCATCTCCTACCTTTCCTTCAATCTTGGGGATGTCTGAAGGTAGTTTGGTGGGCATTGTAGGCCATGTGGGGTCATGCAATATAGGATCATTGGTGAGTTTTCTTAGATATGGTATGTTAAGAGAGGCCAAATATGGCATCTGCAGTGGGGGGGAGGATTAGACCCAACCATGGTGTAAGTGTGTTGTGAACCTGACCCTTGAGGGGGACTAGGTGGGTTGGTACTTCCCCCTTGAGAGGAAGTGGGTCCTCCTCTTCTGTGTAAAGGAGAGTGAGTGGATGACGGGACTTGGGAAGTGGACCTAAGTAATTTGGAACCAAGAAAAGTTGATCCTAAGACAATAGCACTCACAGAAGTGTGTCAAGGTGGTGTCGATGAGTTGGCAAGACTAGGAACTCCCCCTAAAATAGGAGGGAGGTTTAGTAAGCATCTGGAATGACGGGGGTTCTGTGGGTCCCCTATGATGTCCAACTAGCTGAGTGGATGTGTGAGAAATATGATGAGAGAAAGTAAACAAGAACCTTTGCTGGAAATTTTGAACTTTACACAATATATATATCTAGATTAAAATGTAATCAGAAGTGCATCATACAAAAAGTTTTTTGAAAAAGAAGCATATATGTGGATAAGTGGGTTTTGTCCATGTGGGGAATAAAATAAAACAAATGCTCGTGTCTTAAAATACGTAATTTCCTTCCTCTAAAATAGCACTGGACCTTCCAATAGTACTCAACAGTGGGGTTTGAAGTCATCGGAAGAGAAACTAGTGAAGGATGCAATCATCAGTTAGAATGAGGGGTAAAGGGGGAATATACTGAAAGAGCTGGCGATATTTCCCAATAGCCACACAAAATCCGATCAAGGTGTAATTGCGGCCCACAATTGCCACCTGGGTAGATGTCCTAAAATTTGGTCACTAGGTACCTTGGTCAAAGTGAGGCATTTAGATTTTCGGCCTAAGAAATGGGTCACGGGCTGGATCCTATCCAAGAGGTGGGTGCCTCAAGGGGGGACACATAGAACAACCGAACCTCGGCCTTCAACCCTTCACAGGTATCTCCCTGCCTTATGGTGTTAGGAACACTTGACTTGGAGGGTTTTCAATTCCCTATTTGACAAGTTCTATGGTTTTGACAATCTGAGAACTAGATAACGAGGAGTTATTTGGATGCCTATCCCCGAAATCCTACCTAGACAAAAAAAATTATTTTGGCACCTCCTGTGGAGGAAAACTTAGTGAGTTTTAGAAAAAATTTAGGTGTAGTTGTTTTGAGAGGTTGGGGGTGTGAACTAACCTTATTGAAATTAAATGGGAGTGGATAGTTTCGTCAAGAAAAGGGTGGGGTGTTTTCAGAATCCCTTTGGAGGAAACTTACTTTGACCTCTACGTTTGAAGAAGAAACTATGTGGGTGATAAGTGACTTTTGTGTGTGAATGAGTGAAAGTGTGTCAATGTTTTAATGAGTTAGGTGTCACCTTGCTGCATGTGGACTTCGCTTGGTATTTACAAATGTTGATTACCTAATTAACTAAGTGTCTTTGGTACAATCTTGCATAATTCAAAAGTACCTAGGAAGCTAGCATGTGGACATGTGGGTCCGTTACTATTCCTTTAACTCCCTATTGTGATGTAATCTAAGAAAAGCTTTGAAGCTATCCTAGATTGTGATCATGTGGGCATGTATGGGCCCGTTACAAAACCTTTGGACTTCCCTAGTGATTTAATCTAAGAAAGTAAATTTCAACACTATTCTATCTTTGTAGCATGTGGTCATGTATGGGCCCGTTACAATATTAAGATGTGTTTGAAAAAATAAACTAAGAGGAGTCCCAAGAAGGGTTGTTGTCCTCTCCTAAAGGTTTTAATCTTCTTAAGGGAGATGAAATTGTCCTACAATCTTTTTTTGATTCTCAAGGTCTCTTGGAGGCACGAGAGAAGATCATACTAAGTGATTGTTATCCAAATTCTGGTCCCAATGCAAGTTAGATGTGATTACAAATGATTTCCAATTTATATTTTTAGTTAAAACAAGCCATCCATGTGGCGAAAATGAAAGAAAAAGAGGAAATAATGATTTTAACCCCCTAAGTGCCTATGTGTTTTGACTAATCTCTTTATATGAAGAGGGAACTAAGTGTGGTGCTGCTTAAAACATGCTTGAAATCACTTTGAGGAAGGATAAGGGCCTTCCCCAAATCTCAAAAACCTTACAATGTGATTTTTTTTCACAGGTGCGTGGGTCTCAGTGGAGACAGAGGCGCACAGAGCGCATGCACGTAGACCAAAACAAGTTAGTGGGCACAGGTGCGTAGAACATAACTGTGACTTAGGCGCATGTGTGCACGATGCGCGTCTGTGGGGCAAAAAACCCATGCACAGGTGACACACGGCCATGGATGAAAACTTCAGATGGAATTCTCCCAATTCAACTTGGAATTGGATGATTAGCAGGTCGGCTTAGGCCGGTTAATGCACCTGAGAGTTAAATAAACCAAAAGAAGAGCTAGAAAAACCCAAATGAGGTAGGAAATTGGTACTTTTCCCCAGTGGATTCGCCAATCTGTTGCGCCTCTTTTGTCACCTTAGTGAAAAAAATAGAGGTGATTGCAAGCTTAGTTGGGTTTTCTAAGCAGGACAACTGTAAGGAAAAGGGTTAGAGAAAGAAATATAAAAGAACTAAGAATTAAACAAAGAAATAAAACAACAACTAAATTAATGAGCATAGGGACATAAGGACAAAATAAACAATGAGACCCATGTCACCAATGATAAGGCTAATATTAGTGAAAGAAAACAACGAGAAGAAAGAGCACTATGAGTCCCTTCGTCCTCCAAGGGAGGGCTCTTGGACCCCCACAAATAAGCTCTTCTTACAACTTTGAAAATGAAAATGAAAATAGTGAAATAATTCTTTGCTAATCCACTCAAGGGGTGAGATGGATTTCCCAATGAAATGATGCAAGTATACTCTTGGTAAGGATAGATGATTCCTCAAGAGAATAATGGCAGCATAACTTTTCTATGAATTCCTTGAAAAATGAAGTGTATCCATGGCCGTTTTATAGCATTCCTTTGAGGTATTGTCCAACTAGTTTGTAGTGTGTAAAGAGGCTAATTAGGGCATTTCTAGGTCTTTGAATAGCCACCCAGTTGAATCCAGTCGATATTTGAGTGTCAAACCAACTTGGAAGCTGAACCAGAAGTGGGTGGGAGGCCGACCACGCTCATAAATGCACCGTTTCTCAGGTGCGCGTCTTTTTGCGATGACAGTCGCGCATTGTGCGCATGTGCACTATTCTTGCATTTTTGTTTTGCACATGTGCATGCGTGCTCTGTGTCTTCATAGTGCCCTTTAATTTTGTCACTAATTGTATAGTTTTTGACCCTTTGAAATGCTTTTGTGGTAATTCTGGTCCATGGGTGACCTCATAACTATTTGACGATGCTGAATTCTTGTAACCATTTGCGGATGAAATTTCAGTGATAACACCCCTGATTGGGTGATTCCATGAATGTTTGACTTAATCTCATCTATTCACATTTGCTGGGATGTACTAGGGTACCTTGGGAATCATTGACATCAATGGTGATTTCCCTCGCACTTGTCAATAGTTTACCTCATTGACCGGTAATCAAGTGGTTTCTACCATGTTCGACATTAGAACATCTATTCACATGGTTAGATTCATACTACATCAAGATCAGTAAGAAGACCCTAGGTTGAGTAATCACTCTGATATGTACTTTACCCAGGTTGTGACACAGTTTCTCTTGAATATTGACACATATACTATTAGATAGATCCACTTTGTATTGGTCTGTGGCTATGTCTTGTCGTCTCATAGATCCACTGTGTATTTTTCATGGCTACAATCAGTTCATGTCATGGGAGTATAGATCCACATTGTATCTTTGATGGCTATACTCTTTGTTAATATAATTATGGGTCCACAGTGTATCTTATGGTGACCATACCTTGTAAGTCTTTATCACCCAAGCATAGGTATACTTTCCTTGGGTTTGAAACATGTCATAATATTTGTTTGATGGTTGTGTGCAGCTTCTACCAAGTTCTATAAATCAATACCCTTGCTAAAAAAAGTCTACAAAGTAATTCATTAATCACGTCTTCTAACTTCTCACTTTGGGGGGAAATCTATTACACATCAAAATTACTCGTTTCAATGATGACCTATTTTCATCATTACAAGTGTCACATATTGGCCTCAAGTGTCACAATTATCACAAACATCATACTTCCATATCGCTTATGTCATGTCTCTAACGAAATCACAAGGACACTTGAGACACCCTCAAAGACTGGTTTAAGAAGGAGAAATCATCTGATGAAGAGTACAAAGTTTTTTCCACGGAAAGAACCACTAAAAAGTCTTTTTTGAAGGCCAACACTCCCCTACGCACTATCAAGGAGTGCCAACGCTCCCTACCCTTCTTTGGGGTAGTGTTCCAACACTATGTGCACCCTTCCGGGGGAGCATTGGGATTTTTTAAGGAAATTTTGGGTAGCTCTCCCCTACCCACTGTCAGGGAGTGCCAATGCTCCCTACCCTTATTTGGGGGAGCGTTGCAAAACTTTGTGCTCCATTCTGAGGGACAAGTGTGCGGTTTGAGGGAATCTTTGTCTGTTGAGGAAAATCAGGTAAAAATCCCCCTCATCTCTGGAGTTAGTTGGATTCGAATCTGAGGTCAAGGCTGGATCTTAGCAAGGATCCACAACTGATAGAGAAATATCCTCAACTTATCCCAATAATCTCTGAGGTGGTTGGGCCTCTCCAAGCTTATATAAGGAGGCCTTATCATGGTGAAAAGGACATGGAGTATGAGAGATATCAAACTTATGATCTCATAAGGGAGATAATAATTAAAGGATATTAATTTTGATTGTGGATTATTTGAGCAAGTGGTTGGAAAAGGAGAGCTATAAGAGGTTGTTGCATATTCATCAAAGGTCTGTTAGTATTGCTATCTAGTTATCATTAATACATGTGCTTGGCCTGTTTATTTCAAGGTTGTGTATGTCTACATGAACTTGTCTTTGATATATAGATCTAGTTTTGGATTAATCATGGTAGAATAGGAACTTGTTTTTTCTTTGTTGTTATTGGATTGTAGGACTTGTTGAAGAGATTGGGGATCAAGGCTCAACTCAGAATGGAACAAAGACAAACATCGTAAAAAGGTAAATTATTCTTCCTTTTCTCTATTTGATTGATTTAGCTAGGTTTAAAAGGATGTCAGTGACCAAAGTTAGCACCTTTTTGTCTTGATCTTAGAGATTTAGGGTTAAAGAGGAAATCCACTTGTCAAAAGGGGTATTTTCCTGTAAAAATTGTGGTTAAAGAGGCAGTGACTAGAGCACTTCGCTCTATGCCGGGGTTAGCATAGGAGAAAGAAGAGTCAGTCAAGATCCAAGTATGGAAGCTTACTAAGGCCATTCAGCAGCTTCAAGTAAGAGTAACAGAGTTAGAAATTCAACCAGTGCCGAGAAATCCACAAGAAGTGTGCGATCAAAGGGAAAAAGTTGCCATGAACACAGTAAGAAGGATCTGGGCACTCCCCTCAGAGTGTAAGAAACTAAGTGATCGAAGTGTGCATACCTGTGACTGCCTTGCAGAAGATCTAGAGTTGAGGAAATTGGAAGAACAACTTCAGGAGGTGAAGAAACATGCATCCACTGTGTAGTCGTAGATGAATCTACTTACTGCAGTTGAGAAGATGAAGCAATCACAGGAATAATGCACAATCTAGTAGTAGGTTACTGCCATCCAGAGAAAATTCATGGAGATGACACAGAGACTCCAGCCAGTGCAGGAAGAAGCCTGCATTATTTTTGAATATCTTGAAGGACAAGGCTCATGGCTGGAACAAGTGATCATGGTAGTGGAACAATGCCTGGAAGGGCATGTTACAAAACAAGTAATTCAGGAGTTCATCGAGAAGGAGGCTCTAGTGAAACAACAAGTCGAGGAAGCTCGAGCTAAGCTCGAGGCCTTTGAAGCAATATTGCCCTTTGAAGCAATATTGCCCATATCTGAGTGACTTGGGACAAGTCACATGTGAGTTTTGGGGGCCTCTTGGCCATCAACCAAGTTTTGAAGAAGAATTGGTCATGTTTGACCATTTTTGGGACTTCGATAGGCTGATCGAAGATGGAGCGCCCAGGCAGAGCTGAGATCGTAGGATCTCACCTATTTTGTGGGTTTTTTGGGATTTTAGGGTTTATGTAATGGGATAAGGGATGTCATACCATGGGGTCACCCGTGATTAGGCATTTTTGTAAAAGTATATAAAGGAAGGAATGTAATGTAGAAAGTAGTAGAAGCTTAGTGCAATGATGTAAGAAGTAGCTCTCAGTACTAGTTATTTATCGGCTTAGTGCATGACTAGTTGGCTTTGTGAAGAATGTTGTGGATGTAAGGATCTATGCTGATACGAAGTTGGTTTTTTGACTCAATATGGTTGTAGGAAGGTGGATATTCTCTTGTAAACTACATATCACCTGTCCAGTTGCAAATCTAGGCTCTGTGGCTTTGTGCACAAGAGCATAAGAATGTAAGTAACTTGAAGATCAAAAAATAAGAAGAGAAGAAGATTGGTGGATGTAGCCCCACACTAGGGTGTGTTATCACATATGTTTGTATGGAGGGGATTTTTCCTTAGAAAATATCCCCATGGAGAAGAAATGAAAAATAGGGGGCTAAAAACCTACTTTTATCGTTTATCTTAGGTTTTGTGCCCAAGCATGTTGTGCTAAGTGGCATGTAGATCTGGGTGGTTGAGATCTTCATGCTTAGATCTACAGTGTAGGATCCATATCAAAACCCCCCCCAAAAAAACATCTATCTATAATGAGGGGGAAGTTTGAGTTGGTGGCTTTTTAATGCGGGCCCCCCACTATCATGGCGCTTCCTCGTTAACTCGGATAGCCCCCGCTCAAAACCTCTTACAACCTCCCCACCCCCCCCCCTGAGTAGACCACTTACCACCTCCACTTACTGCCCCAGTTTCCTTCCAACACCTTTCCTCCACTCACTCATTTCTTCTCCCATCACATCCCCTCTTTCCTTTTCCACTTATCATCGCCTTCCATGTGTATCCCACTCCCACCTCATCGCACATATCCTTTCTACCTCCCCCACTCTCTTTGTGACACATGTCTCCCATGTCGCTTCCACCTATGTCATTGTTTTCCCCATTGAGCCTACCACTATAACCTCCCTTCTGCCTCCACATCACCTTCCCGTGCCACATCACCTCGGGGCCTTTACGTCTTAGCGCCAACGTTCTGTCGTCCATGCTTTCCCGATCATCATTTCGCTGCTGCATCTTTCCACATGGCCGCCCATCGCCTCGTTGCATCCTTGTCATCCCCACCTTCGTCTTCTTGCCTATCTCCCTTGCAAGCATCCAACAGAGAGTATATGTAAAAGGAGAGGTCGCCACATCTTCCAGGTGTAGGCGTTGACTCAGCCCATTCAGATATCGATGAAGCAGTTAATGAAAGCATGGAAGGTGGGTGAGACATCATATCCTTCCATAAATAGAAGGTAGGAGAGGGAAAAATCATGGAAGAAGGACATCACTCCGGTCTTACCAGACATCACGTCTGATAGAACACTGCATGGGCAATCTGAACAACGTCTACATGCACAGCCTGACAAAGAATCTCATCAACGCAAATATTTGAAAGCATGATAGGATCACCTGAGGCAGTCCGAGCTAGTTCTAAGTATATGTAGGAATTTGTTCCATTTTTTTTAGTCTCGATGGTTGAGCTACGCTCCCGATTGTAAAGTTTTAGTAAAGAGTTTGGTTCTCTAGTTATGTATTGTAGTTTGAGACTTCTTGTTTAATGAAATTTAGCTTTCATTTCCAACTCTTTTTCCTTTGATATTGAAGGCTTGGGCATGGATGATCTAGTCGAGTCCTTGTGATTATATTGTGATGTATGTTTGATTACAGTATTGTTACAGTGTCTTCAATTTCCTGAAGTTTTGGATTCAAGAGGATCTTGTATTTGATGTTTTTCCTCCTTAGGCTGCTGGGAGACCTGATGTCCATAGAAAACCTTTACATTTTCTCCTCAAGTTCTTCCCCCTACTCACCCTTATTACAACTTACTGACTGAAGTTAAATCAATACCTCACCTACTTGTGCATGTTGGTCCACTTTTATGAGTTAAAGCAATATTATCTTGAGTTGGTGTCCATTAGACCCCCTTAAATTTATTCATTTTGACATAAAAAATGATGGGTATTGGGCTTACCTATGCTGCAATCCAGAGGTGACTTCTAGTGCTAACAGGGTGAACCACGTAGATCCTGTGTTATGATGTGATTTGTGCGATGTTTTTGATGCTGTTTAGATGCTTATTTTCTGAGTGTTGTGGACATAACCTATAATGGATTCATATGGTGTTGTTTCTTAGTTATTTATGTGTGATGAATGGTAGATTTGACATAATGCTATGTGCTAATAGGTTTTAAGGACTTAATCTTGGTTGTTACTGCGTTGATCTGTAATTAGGGTTTAATCGACAATGTACATGAGAATCATAAACTAATGCATGTTGTTGGCTAAATTCTCTATTAGTTGTAGTAATCACATATTTGTGTCCAAGATAGGTTGTAGACAGCTGAGCCCTATACCCCCCCTACATCTACCTCGGGTGAGACTTCATCTTTTTTGCTGGTGTTGCCGAAAGGGATGGTAGTTAGGGTTTTGTTGGTGCATTGTTGAAGCGTTGAACCCTAGGTCTGTCCTTGTTCCAACATACCCTGAAAAAAATTAACCCATAATTTTTTGCCGAGGAAAGTGATCTGATACCACTTTTAAGGTACAAGATCTATTATATTAGTATAAAAGAGAAATAATGCAACAAATAACACCAAGATAGCAACAAAATATGGAAATACTATAGAGATAACATCGAAACAACAAATGATATCAAACCACAACACCATAATTATACCTTTATTGATAGGAAACAAGGTTCACTTGCCTCTTCAAGGGGGAAACCTCCAAAAGAGTAGAGATCTATTCCAATAATTCTTCAAGACAAAAATCACCATACCCTCCACTCCTATGTATACTAATTCTATCAATCCAAAAGAACAATATAGAGGAAGATACTTCTAGAAGCGGAAGCTACTATTAGGTCTTCTTACATTTGACATATTCCTCCTTATTGTTAGGCCTTATTAATATTGACCTTTATTACATGGAAATATATTATTCTACTTGCTTGAGGGGTTAGGTAGGTTAGGTCCCTAACATCATGTTTATAGATGCTTGATACCCATTGTTGTAAGAAAACTCTGCTAAGTGAAGGTAGTCTTTCCATTTTGATGGTTTATCCATGACATACATTCTCAACATATCTTCAATCACCCAATTTACCCTCTCTATTTTTCCATCTGTGTCAAGGTGATATGCTATGCTAAAGTTCAGATTTGTTCCAAATCATTTGAATATTTGTTTCAAAATGTTTGATGTGAACTTGAAATCTCTATCAGAGATAATTGTCTTAGGTAGACCATGCAACTTAAAAATTTATCACATGTATATTTCAGCAATGTTGGCTTCCTTGTGCGTTGACTTCACTGAGATAAAATGGGAAGATTTAGTAATATTTTCCACCACTACCATAATATAATCATGTTTCTTAGTAGTCCTAGCTAGCTTAGTAATGAAATCCATGGTCACAACTTCCCACTTCCACTCAGTAATGGGTAAAGGTTGTATTAAACCATCTAGATGTATGTTCTCAACCTTGACCTTTTGACATTCAAGGCATCTAGCAATAAAATAAGAAACCTCCTCTTTCATGCCTGACCAATAGTATTGTTTTTTTATTAATACAATTTTCTTCTCATAGCCTGGGTGTCCTGCATAAGGAAGCTTATGCATCTCTAAAAATATCATACTTTTCAATTCCTGATCAATTGGCACATAAACATTGTGTATATACATGAGTATTACATCCTCTTTTAGATCGTAACCTTGAAATTTCTACTACAACATGCATGGATGTAAAGTCACCTTTATGTACTCATAACACTTATCTAATTTGGAAACTTCTAAAATTATTTCATACAAATATGATTTGCACATGCTAATGGTTGTAGAATGAATCTCGTGCACCCTCCTGCTGAGTGCATCAACCACCTTGTTCTCTTTTCCTCTAATATGGTTTATGTCAATGTCATACTCACTGAGGAATTATAACCACCTACTTTGTATGGAATTTAAAATTGGTTTTCCAAACATATACTTCATACCATTATGGTCTATTCTCAACTCAAATATTTTACCCATGAGACAGTGTCGCCACATCTTAAAGGCATGCACTATGACTAACAATTCTAAGTCATGAGTAGCATATAGACTTTCATGCTCTTTTAGCTATCTCGATTAGTATAATATCATATTCCCATTTTGACTAAGTATTCCACCGATCCCTTCCTTGCATTCATTCAACAATTCTCAAAATTGTCACAATTGTCAACAAACTTTTCAAGTGCTGCAAAATTGTTGCAGAATCAAAGGTCCATTCAAATTGTGCACCTTTATCTTGCAAGGATCTAATTGGATGCATAATATTTGAGTATCCCTCAATAGACCTTCTATAATAAATTGCAAGTCCCATAAAGGACCTCAGATATGCAACATTTCTTGGTGTTAGCCATTCCTCAATGGATTTTATCTTTTCTCGATCAACAACTTGTTAGAAAAATAGGATCACGAAGAAATAAAATAATACAAATGAGGAAATAAAAAACAAAAGATACACAATAAAATAGATACACATATATATGTGGTTCACTCAGTGTGGTCTACGTCCACCATATAAATTATTAGGTCCTTCATTTTTATTATCCAACAAAATGAAGGGATGGGACCTACATCACAGCCATTGTAACTTCCTCTTATTTATCTCACAGTCTCCTTGCTCAGATTACAATAATCAAAATAATACACAACCACAATACAATTCCCTCATAAAAGAGGGTTTCCTTTTAGGGAAAAAAACCCTAACATAATCTCTACCATTAGATCTGTAACTTAATGATGAATGGCCAATATTGACTATGAAATTACAATATACATTTACAAGGAAAATTTTCCTTCAGGGTCTTCAGCCCTAAACACCCGTTGGCCTTCAAACCTCCCCAACTACGGGGATGAGCCCCCTGTACCCTATAGTGGGGCAAATCCCTCCCTGCAACCCCCTCGTGTGGAGGGGTGTACAGTATTTCGGGGTGTATAGTCTTATGGGATGTATAGTCTTCATTGGGTATAAACACGACTGAAAACAAAGACATTTGAATTAGGAAGATAATCAGGCTCCACAATTGATGCAGACCCCCTACTTTCCCACAGGGTTGCACGACCTCCCGGTATAGAATCGATCTACTTCGAGAGTTGAATCATCTCACATGTTCGTGTTGAACCTCTTATATCTTATCCATAGGTCAAAGTCCTAATTATCGTGTGTGAAATCCCCTTTTTGGTAGTTTTTGAGTACCCACAGAGTCCTCCATGTCACCCTAGTAACACACCATGCGCTTAAACCTTTGTTCCATGCACACTTCAGGATTTGGGTGTTCTTGACACACCTGACTCCAAATCTGCCGAACTATGAATTGGCGAACACACTTGGACCAGATATACAACCCACACTCCTCCAACAACCAATGACTATGATTTGCTTCATGACTTCATGCGAATTTCAATAAACACCCTCACTCCCCCTTCTCTTGGAGTGTAAATACTCTGAATTATACAATCTATTGATGTGTGTCCTCCTCAGATCGATGGCCTAGATGGAATTCACTACTTTGTGCTTCGATAGTTCTACACACTCCATGCGCACTTTTTGTTGAAGTGTTTTTCTCCGAAACATATGGATCTCTGTCACGTGCTCTTATGGATCCAACAGTCGGGATCCACTTGGTCCTTTGCAACTTCGCGAAGTTTTCACTTTGACCCAAGAAAATCCTCCCAATTTCTTCTTCACGAACTCTCGAATCTACTGCCACATATCCTCCTCGATATCGATGACTAGGATTTACTTCGCAGCTTCGGGACTTCAATAATCCCGCTCTCAAAACACTTTCAAACCTTTGAATACTCAGAGTGCCAAGGGATTCCAAGGATAACCTCTATGCAACTCTCTATATCTAATGTTTGTCAATGACCCCTACTTCCTTTGAAGGGATCTCAACCGTGAATTCGTTAACTTCAACATATTTCTCCCTTTCAGTTGAATCTTTATCACTATCTCTACTGAGCTTGATTCCTTAGAGCATTTCGACCTCCGACACACTCCTTGCGATCATGGAATCTTTGACAAAGTTAGAACTTAGAGATTTCTTCAAACGAAATCTTACTACGTTCCCCTTGCACTTCACAGTCCCTATCTCTCGACACTTAGTCAAATCTTTACCATGTGCACTCCTTGCAACATTCAATCTAAGTTTCCTATTATCCCTACTAAGCTTCTCTAAGTCAAATCTATACTCTATTGACACACACCATCCAGAAAATATGCACTCTTTCAATCTGAACTATCAGAAGAGAAACAATTGAAACTTATCGAATAGTTCATAGGTTCATATACTCAACTATGAACAACATACAGAAACATAGTGAACAAAATACACATAGAAAATATTATTTGTTCAAATACACATTGAAATGAACATTGTCCAAGCATTTGGATCAATCTATGTATGTTCTATTCATTCATGAAGTATTTACGTAATTTACATAGTTCTTCATTGTCTTTTGACTCTCTATGTCTAACTGATACATCTAACACTTCTTACTCCTTACTTCTACAACTCCATACAATACAATACAAAAGCCTATCTAAGGAGTTGTTTCTCAATATCTTCTTTGTCCTATCTGAATTTTATCCCATCATTGTTTTAGCAGTTACCCACTTAGTCTTATTACAATAAATGTGAGTTATAGAAGATAAGAGCTAACACTCTATATCTGTAACACCTTACAATCGCGTAAGAATTTACAACATTATTCCATTCTCAGTCGGTGACCCAACTTTAAAAACAATCTCTTTGAATACAACATTTCCAAAATATCTCAACAACACGCTCATGTCTCTGTTTAATGCCGATTTGAAATTTTGGCATGCCGAGGTGTCGAATTATGCCTCCACCCTTGACCTCTTTTTCTTTGTTGGCAATGCTCCTGCATCATACTCCTCTGGCTAAAATATTCATGGACTCCTATCCATGAGCTCCTACATTGCTTTTCCATGTTTCAAAATGTCAGGTTCAATGACGCAACTTGAATATTCCACTGGGTAATCTTTCCACTTCACCAAATATTCAGGATACATCTTCCTCATGGTCTTCTTTCCAACTTTCTAGTCAAAGATTTTCTCCATCTGAGGTTTTTCTTCTGTGGGCATCTATTTTTCCCACTCAATATCCTTCTGGTTATCTAGTTCTCTTGCATCATCTCTCCTGTAAGGATACATGTCTGCAACATTGAATATTAGTGATATCCTGACATTGTCTGGTAACTCAATCTCATAAGCATTGCCTGCAAATTTCCTGAGGATCATGCATGGTCCTATCTTCTTCATCTTCAACTTGTTATATGTTCCCATTGTAAACCTTTCCTTTCTCAAATGTGATAAAACTTCATATCCAACTTCAAATTGAACTTCTCTCCTTTTCTCGTGCACTTTGTTCTTGTACTTTTTGTTGTTGTCCTATAGCTTCTCTCTAACTCGATCATGAAGTCTCTTCATATCTATAGTAAAATATTATGCTCCAATGATTTTGAACTCATCTTGCTTCAAATATCTCAATTATGTAATCCCTCTTGGTTGTATTCCATACACTATATCAAATGTACTTTTCCTAGTTCTCCTGTTTACGAAATTGTTAAATGAAAATTTTGTGCCAGAATCTGATCCCACTGACGACCCTTCTTAGTGACTAAACTCCTTAATAAATTTCCGAGACTTCTATTCACCACTTCAGTCTACCTATTTGTCGGAGGATGATATGCTGAAATGAAGGACACGTTTGTCCCTAGCCTCTTCCATAGAGTTCTCCAAAAGTGTCCTACAAACTTTGTGTCTCTCTATAAGATTATGCTTCTGGGCAACCCGTGTAGTCTCACAAGTTCCCTGAAAAACAAATTGGCTATGTGTGTAAAATCACTTGTTTTCTGACATGGTATGAAATGTGCCATCTTGGAAAATATCTCTACCACAAAAAATATTTTATCACTTCCCTTTTGGGTTCTAGGTAATCCAAATACAAAATTTTTACTAATTGCATCCCAAGGCCTTTATGGAATAGGCAATGGTTGATACAAACCAGTGTTCTGTTGTCTCCCTTTCACATACTGAAAAATTATGCATTTGTTCACAAATTCCTTTACTTTGGTCCTCATACTTGGCTAGTAGTATGAAAAAATTAGTTGTTCATAGGTTTTATCATGACCAAAATGTCCAACCAAACCTCCACTGTGTTTCTATTTTAGTAGGTTGTCTCTCATAAAGAATCTTGGTATGCACAATTGGCTTCCCTTGAACAATAATCCATCCTGGATTAAATATTATGTCCTTGGGATTTTTTCCTCCAACAAAGGGTTCTCACATGCCTCATAATCCTCAAAATATGGATCTTCTTGGTACATTTGCTTAAGGTATTCAAACCCTAAGGTCTTCACTTGGAATTCCCGAATAATCAAACTCCTCTTGATCAAAGCATCTACAAATTTGTTAGCACTTCCATAAATATGTTTAATGACAAAAGTAAAAATTTTCATGAATTATACCCACTTAGCATGCCTCTGATTCAACTTTTCTTCCCTAGTAATACATTGTAAATCTTGATTATCACTATACAAGACAAACTCTTTTGGAATTAGATAGTGCCTCCACTTATTCAAATCTTGAATCACCGAATAAAAATATTTGTCATATGTGGAATACATTTTCTCAGTTTCATTCAATTTCTCACTGAAATAAGAAACTGACTTATTATCTTGACTCAATACTGCTCCAATAGCTACTCCACTCACATCACACCTTACTTGAAATGTTTTCCCAAAATCTGGTAAGACCATAAATGGTTGTCCTCTAATCTTCTTCTTTAACACTCTGAAGATTTTCTCAACCTCCTATGTCTAATTAAAATACTTATGTTTCTTCTTCATAGTATCCAGTATGGGTGTACATATACCACTGAAATTTCTGATAAATTGCCTATAAAAACTTGCTAACCCGTGAAATCTTCTCACCTCAAATATGCTTCTAGGAGATGGCCAATCCCTAATTGCTTCACCTTCTCTGGATCCATCTTCAATTCATTTGAAGATATAAAAAAACCAAAGTATATGAGTTTTGTCTTCATAAAAGACATTTTCTTTAAGTTTATCAGCAAATTTTCTTGTTGCAATCTCGTTATCACTAATGTCAAGTGTTTTAAATGTTCTTCCTATGTTTTGTTGAAGATTAGTATATCATCCAGATATACAATCACAAATTTACATATGAAGTCTTTGAACACTTCATTCATCAACCTCATAAATGTGATTGGGGCATTTTTCAACCCAAATGGCATAACTAGCCATTCAAACAAACCTTCACTTGTCTTGAATGTTGTCTTCCATCCATCTCCCTCTCTCATTCTTATTTGATGATATCCACTCTTCAAATATATTTTTGAAAAATAGCTTTCTCCACTCAAGCAATCCATTAAATCATTCATTCTCGGCAAAGGGAATCTATAAGTGATGGTGATATTATTCATGGCTCTATAATCTGTACATATTCTCAATCATCCATCCTTCTTTGGAATCAACACAATTGGTACTATGCATGGGATTAGCCTTTCCCTGACAAAAAATTTAGCCAACAACTCCTGGACTTGATTCTTGACCTCTTCAATTTCTGAAGGTGTCAACCTATATGCTTCTTTATTTGGAAAACTAGCTCTCAGAATATGGTCAATGTGATGGTTGATACTCCTAATGGGTGGTAATGAGTGAGGTAACTCAACCACTACTATGTCAGCAAAATTCTCTAACAAATACTGGATTTATTCAAGTAAATCATCCATAGAAGTATTTGTAAGTATAACCCTTGGATTCCTCACTACATCAAACTGCATCTCTTGTTCCTTCTTGACCTCATTCAAGATTTCCTTCCCACTCATGAAAAGTATACTTGAACTAGCCTCCTTCTTTGGTTCCTTTTCTTCTATTGGAAACAATATGTGTGTTCTACCATTCTTCTCTAGGGTGTAAGTATTTTTCCTCCCATCATGAATGACATTTGTATCAAATTTCCATGGTCTCCCCAACAAGATATGAAAAACATCCATAGGAATTACATCACATAAAATGTCATATTTATAGCCTCCTATTTTAAATTCAACTTTGCATTGTTGACTTACCATTACTTGATGTCCTTTCTACAACCATGATACCTTGTATGAGGTTGGGTGTGCATTTGTCTCCAGATCCAGTTTCTCCACCATCTATGTGGATACTAGATTATCAATGCTCCCACTATCTATAATCATCTTGCAAACGTTGTCCTTTGTTTTGCAAGAAGTCCTAAACAAATTCATTCATTGGACTGTTTCTTCTACCTCCTTCTCTGGATTTAGAAGAACTTTCCTCATCATAAGGTTTCCTCCTCCTTTTGTTGCTTCTTCTTCCACATTATTTTGAGCTTCAGAAATGTGTTCTTTTCCTTCTCCTTCTTTCTTTATCTCGGGGCATTCCCAAGACACGTTTCCTATCTTTCCACAAGAATGAAATCTAATATCACCTCCTCTGCCTCTTCCTCTTCCTCGAGGAAAAGCGTTTCTTCCTTCGTGTTGTCCTTCCTTAGAACTTTCCCCTTTTTTAGGGTGATTATGATACTTTCTAGCCTCTTTCTTTGGTTTCTGGAACTTCTCTCGAACAGTTCGCTTGCCTCTTCTTGAAATTCCTCCCCTGTTTCGCTGGCTTTGTTTTTTGGCGAACTTCTCTTCAGATTTCAAGGCTACTTGATAAGCATCCTCGATTGTGCCAATAAACATCATGTTGATCTCCTCTTTTATCTCGTATCTCAACCCATTTATATACCTGGCTATTTTCTCATCATCATTTTCCTTCTGTCCAATCTTGATATTTAGTCTATAGAATTCTTCAGTGTATTCTTTCACTAATAAACTTTTTTGTCTTAGGTTCTATAACTTTCTGAACAGATTTATCTGATAGCCTTTAGGGATAAATTTTTCTTTCAAGTTAGTTAACATCCTATCCCAACTTTTGATTTTCTTCTTGCCTTTTCATATGTGATCAACTTGTAGTTCATCCCACCATAATGTTGCATGAAATTTCAACCTGGTTATTGCATTCTTCACTTTATTTTCTTCATCAATTTCTTCAGAATCAAAGTATTTATCCATAGCACCTACCCAATCTAAAAAAATTTCAACTTCCAAATTGCCTTCATACATTGGGACTTCTACTTTTTCTCTAGATCCTATTCTCGAAACACCACTTAGTAGTCATTCTTCCACAAGTTCCCTTTCTTCAGCTCCTTCTTCTACCTCTTCACTTTCTTCTTAACTGACATCACTAGCATATGGTGCTCTCCTCTTTGTTTTCTCCATGGCGTCCAATCTCATTCGAAGTCACCTCATTTCTTCTTCAATTTTTAGATTTTCTACAGGTTTATCTTTGTGCCTTCTGGGTGGTATGATTCCATTTATTTGATTTCCCTTTCTCCGACTTGATGCTATCAAACAAAATGCTTTCAACTTTTCATGAAAAATCAGGCTTTGATACCTATTGATGGTATCAAACTATCTCCTTTGTCTCCCTTGTCTGTTGTCTGCAAGCAAAATCAGGTTGTGATACCACTTGATGCAAACCCCCTACTCTCTCATGAAGATGCATGACCTCTTGGTCTAGAATCGATCGACTTCAGGAGTTGAATCATCTTGCAGGTTCATGTTGAACCTCTTCTATATTCTCCACAGGTTAAAGTCCTAATTATTGGGTGCGAAATCCCCTTTTTGGGAGTTTCTGAGTACCCACAGAGTCCTCCACGTGACCCTGGTAAAAAATCATGGGCTTAAACCTTCGTTCCTCGCGCACTTCGAGAATTTGGGCTTCAGGTGTTATTGACACACCTAACTCTAAATCCGTCGAAATTTGAACTAGCGACTAGTCTCGGACCAGATCTACAACCCACACTTCTCCAATAGCCAACAACTATGATCCACTTCACAACTTCAGATGACTTTCAGTCAACACCCTCACTCCCCCTTCTCTCGAAATTTATATCCTCCAAATTTCGTGATCCATTGACGTGTGTCCTCCTCAGATTGATGGCCTTGATAGACATCCCTACTTTGAGATTTAGTGGTTCTACACTCTCCATGTGCGCTTTTCGCTGAAGTGGTTTTCTTCGAAACACATAGATCTTCGCAACATGTTCTTATGGTCCAACGGTCCAAATCCACTTCATCCTTCACAACTTCTCAAAGTTTTTACTTTGTTGCATGCAAATCCTTCGACGTTATTCTCTGCAAACTCTTAGATCTTCTCCCACATATCCTCCTCGATGTCGATGATTAGGATTTACTTCGTAGCTTCAGGACTTCGACAATCCCACTCTCAAAAAACTTTCAAACCTTTGAATACTCAGAGTGTCGAAGGATTCCAAGGATAACCTCTGTGAAACTCTCCACATATAACGGTTTTCATTTAGCTCGAATTCCTCTAAAGGGATATCAACTGTCCATTGGTGAACTTTAATAGATTTATTCCTTTATGTTGAATCTTTATCGCTATCTATCCTAAGATTTATTCCTATGAGGATTTCGACCTGCGACACACTCCTTGTGATCCTAGAATCTTTGACAAAGTTAGGACTTATATATTTATTCAAAATAAATCTTACTACTCACCCCTTGTGCTTCACAGTCCTGATCTCTCGACACATAGTAAAATCTTGACCTTGTGCACTCCTTGCAACATTCAGTCTAAGTTTCCCATTATCCCTCCTGAGCTTCTCTGAGTCAAATCTAGTCTCTGTTGATGCACACCTTACAAACAATATGCACTCTTTGCATCTGAACTCTCAGAAGAGAAACATTTGAAACTTATCTAATACTTCAGAAGTTCATATGAAAATCATACATAAACATAGTGAAAAAAATAAATAAAGAACATATCATTCATTCAAATACACAACGAAATGAACACCGTCCAATCATTTGGATCAATCTCTGTCTGTTCTATTCACTCATGAACTATTTGCATAAGTTACATAGTTCTTCACTGTCTTCTGACTCTCTATGTCTAACTTCTACATCTAACACTTCTTACTCCTTACTTCTACAACTCAATACAATACAATATAGAAACCTATATAAGGAGTGGCTTCTCAATCTCTTCTTTGTCCTATCTGAATTCTATCCCATCATTTTTTTAGCAGTTACCTACTTAGTCATGTTACAATAAATGTGCATTTTTAGTAGATAAGAGCTGACACTCTATATATGTAAGACCTTACATTCATGTAAGAATTTACAACATTCTTCCATTCTCAGGTGGTGACCAGACTTTAGGAACAATTTCTTTAAATACAATATTTCCAAAATATCCCAACAACACACTTCTGCCTCTATTTAATGTCAATTTGAAAATTTGTCACGCTGAGGTGTCTAATTCTTCCTCCACTCCCAACCTCTTTTTTTTTGCTAGTGATTCTCCTGCATCAACAACCAACACAATTGTTCCTTCCTTGGAAATGATATGCCTGAATAATGAATATGTCACCGGTAAAATGAGCACTTGCTCAACTTTGCATACAATTGATGCTCTCTCAAAACTTGAAACACCATCCTCAAGTGTTGCTCATGATATTCTTAGGACTTTGAATAAATAAGTATGTCATCCAAAAATATAATTACCAACTTATATAAGTAATTTCTTAAAACTAAACTCATCAAACACATGACAACAACTGGTGCATTTGACAACCCGAATGGCACCAATTTGAACTCATAATGTCAATACCACATTATGAAAGTAGTATTAATGATTTATTCCTCCTTAATTATCACTTAGTGATATCCAAATTTGAGATCAATCTTTGAAAATATCTACATGCCCCTCAATTGATCAAAGAGGTCATCTATCCTTGGAAAATGATACTTATTATTTTTCATTACTGTGTTCAACTACCTAAAGCCATTACAAATTCTCAACGTACCACCCTTGTTATTCATGAACAATACTGGGGCACCCCAAGGTGACACACTTGGGTTCATTTACCCCTTCTTCAGAAGCTCTTCAAGTTTCATTTGAAAATTATTCAGCTCTGGCATACTCATCCTATAAGGAGTCTTGGATACGGGTGATTCTCCCAGCATCCATTTTATAGAGAAATCAATATATGTTTTCAATGGAAACATTGATATCTCTTTAAATACATCCTCAAACTATTTCAGTACTATGTAGTATTCAATATTTAGCATTTTATCCCTAGGTTCCTCCTCCATGTGCGTTGAAAATACTTGACATCCTTTCTTGTATATTTTCTTCAATTGCAAGGCTAAGACTTCTCTGATAGTTACATTTCTTGGAATTCCTTGAACGGCTCTTAAGTTTCCTTCCTCATCCAAGAAAGAAAATTCCTTATTGTAATAGTATAGAACCACATGATGTTGATCCAACCAATCCATACCAATGAGGCAATCATATGATCCCAAAGGTATGATATTCAAATCATCATTTGTGTGCAGTCCATTCATTTCCATTGGACATTCCTTAACCATCTCATTAAGTTTCCTTTTTTCTCCTGTAGTTAACTTCCACTACAATCATGTCCGACTTAAACTTAGTTTTCTTTTTAACCAAGGATGCACAAATATTTGGTACATTTATGCCCATGTCTTCAACTGTCATAGCTTATTGTACATTGTGTGGATTCCTCACCTTATCACCTATTTGAGGGAAATCTTCGTGCATACACTCTCTTCCACAACCCCAACATTGAATAGATTGTTTCCTTGGTTTTTTCCCCATTGTCTCCATCATTATAGGCTCATTAAGAGTTTGCTGTCCTTGCACAATACTTCTGATAAATAGGGGCTTAACCACCTTCTTCCTCTATTTCACCTTGCTTTTCATCTTGTCTTCCCAAGAATTTCAGAAAGTTCGTCTTCCCCTTTGTTGATCATGAAGACATTTAGCACGTTGAATGGTTTCCTCCAATGTCTTAGGGTAATTATATTGTATCTTTTCATTGATAATTGATGGCATCCTTGTCACTTACCTATGAATTTTAACTTTCTCATCCTTGATGAATGTGACATATTTCAATAGCTCTAAAAATATTCTTTCATACTCATCTATTGTCATACTCCCAAGCTTGATTTCAAAGAAATTCTTCATTTTCTTTCCATAGTATCGCTTGGTTAATTATTTCTTTTGAAAATACATCTTGAACTCCCTCCAAGTTACCTTCTTCTCATCAATGTGTTTCACTTGCACGAACTCATCGCACCACATTAGTTCTTTTAGTTTTTAGTTGATAGAGGAAAATCCTCCCTTCTATCTGCGTAGAATAATTATGAAACTGGAAGTGATTCGTCATACTTAGCAACCAAGTATTCACATATTCATCCTTCTTGTGCTCACCGTCAAAGGTAGGATGATTGATCTTATTCATTTCTCTCTATAGCTCTTCCACCTGAGTCCTTCTCTTATGCTTTCTGACATGAGATGGACTTGAGCTACTACGTGATTTCCTAAATGAATTCTTTGGTAAGTGAGGATGATGCCTATCAACAACTCTTATTCCTCTTCTCTTATCATCATGATACCTATGAATTCTTGACCTACTTGTCTCAGTCTCCTTATCCATTTTATTTTCTATTATGTAAAATATTTGCATCAACTTGACATTGAAGTCATATTGTTGCTCCTTGGCTTTCATAAGCCTTTCATTGTCCTATTTATAGACTTGGAAATATTGTTGCAGTCCCTTAATGGTTTCTACCAATTTAATGAACTCCTCCTTGGATTTTGTACCATCAACACTCAAACATACATACATAAATCCAAATTCATCATCATGGCTAAAATCTCTTTGCACATATTCCATGTTTTTTTTCTAATTTTTTGTGTTGACCATATCCTTCTCTAATCATTGTTAATTATACAAAATGTGTAGGAAAAAAGATTTGTTAGATGAATTCATGAGACAACTTCATGAAAACTATGCACCATCATGTTAGAATCATTTCTTCTAAAGCTTGTGTGCACTGGTATTCAACAAATATCAATGCACGATGTCAATGTTTAACATATACACTGTGTATCAGTATCTTGCATGCATCACAATTTTTGTTCCTCTTAGCCCCACTTTTTACTATGCATTCCCACACCTCACTATTTTCCTATGCAGTTCTAGTGTCGCACCCACAATTTTCATAATTTAGTGCACATAATTATGCATTCTTATCTTCGATGAGCCATGGACACTCTATAATTCCAAATTCGACCACTCATCAATCCAAATTTTTCCTTAAATAGAAACTTATCCCATGCAGGCCCAATATTGAAACCATAGCTCTAATACCAATTTTTAACGTACCCCATTACCAAACTGCTCTGATACCACAATGTAACATCCCCATTACCAAACTGCTATGACACCACAATGTAACATCCCCATTACCAAACTTCTTTTGATACCATACTGTAACACTACCCAGATTACCACTGAACAATGCTACTCCAAAATCGAGTGCACATATTCTACTCTATAACATAAGTGTGCGCAACACTACTTGAAGTAACGTGCTCAACCCTAAGCTAAGTTGTGTCCAACAAACTTTACTCTTTTTACACAACTTAAAACAACTGAAGTAACATAATGAAATTGTGCACCCAAGCATACTGAGCACACAAATTTAATGTACATGCATTCCATATTGAACATGATATCACTACTACGTGCAAGCATTCTAGCATCACAATCCAATTATGTTCTCGTTCTGCACGCAGACTGCTTTCCTATGCGCACAAGTAAATCCATCCTCTGGTGCACACATAGTATTTCCCTCTGTTCACGGTCATTCTAACCTTGTTTCAAAGACTCATAACCAATATCATAAGGTTAACATAATAGGAAAACTAACAAAAACTGTCATACTCATGCATGACTACAAATATTTACTATCAGCACTACACATACATGTGTAAGCAACATAATATATAATAATAACAATTGCTTATATGCAACAACATACAAGAATGAAACCCATATCAAACACAAATAATTAAGAACATAGTAAATGAAAAAAGAACATAAAGACACTTATGTTTTATGAAAAGGTCACCAATTGCGTGCAAAACTGAGATATTGCTCCTAGCCATAGACTATGTTTCTCATATACTTTCAGCAATAGGTCACCCCTGAGTTAGGGCTTAACTCCACTAGGCAAAAATCATTCCTAAGGCCAATATAAGGTTTGATAATCAACATAATTTCCCATTCCAAGGAACCACTATTGCAACTAGCCTACAATATATCATTCCCCACATGCCTGTCACACCCAAGGAAGTGTGCCCCTTTTCTTCTCATTAGTCCCATGGCTTCCCCATTTCCCTTCTAGGGTTCTAGTAACTGGCTGGAAAGGAAGTCTCAGATCCCTTTAACTAATGCCCAACACAACAGGGAACAATTCCCACCAAAATTATCACCTGCAAGGAATGCCCATAGGCCTAAAAATTCACCTCTTCAACAAAACATCTCTCACCTAGAGGGACTAGTCACGGGCCTGGCAACCCACCTTTTTGACAACAAAACTTTGGTTACAATATACAAAAAACATACAATATTTTCTCTACAGATAAAGTAATATTCATCCTTCTTAGATGGTATGACCCCTTTCTGCACCTGAAAATATGAGTGACTAATCCCCCGAATGAGTTCTCTCCTCGCTCTTTTCCAAAATACACTAAGGCCAACAATATATATTGCATGCCTTAAACTAGACACGTCTCACCTTCAAAACTAGCTTTAGCCACTTGGTGACCCATTCCAATCCCTCGGGCACTTAGGATAAATATAAATATCCATAAACTACACTTTTTTAAAAATATTAATAAAATAATCCATAGGACTTAAGTCACCCCCCTTTTCCCTTTTCTGGTGGAGTTAGTTCCCTATCTCTTTCCGTCTGATCTATCTTCACGCTATGTGATAATATTAATAACTTGAGTATGATTAATTTTAGATGGATAGGAATAGTGGCCTATTTGTGTCCCAACTGACCATCCTCATAACCACACTGGCTCTCTGACCTCAAATATATATATACCCAAGTGCGCGTATCACTTTGAAATATGTGCAACTTTCCTTTGATGTGCAACGAAGTTCACTTACGAGGTGTGTGCATCACTATGAAATGTGTGCACCCTTTTTTTGATAATAATTCTCACACACTACTCAGGTGCATGCAAAACTAATACTTGGTGCCAACAAATCACCAAACTATATGTACATTTACATTTACAATTGGTACCAATGGCTCACAAATCTATATGTATAATTACAAAGGGTTTCATATTAGGTACATTACAAGAAGTCAATTCCAATATAGATAATCATGTGAGAATCCATAATTTCGTTTGATATAGAATGAATATAGTACTACGAAAATTTCCAAGAGTCTCCCTACTTGCATTTTTGTCCTATACTGTAACCTTATGACCAAAATTGAAGAGTTCTTATAGAGGGTAAGGGTTCTTGAGGGACTACAAATTATATAAGGGAACTACCATCTAGTATTCCCAAGGGACTATTTAGTATAGAATGGGTATATACCTGGTGTTATCTTGGGATAAAGAGAAATATGTCTAGATGGTTGATCAAGTATTGGGAGGTGGTTGGATGATGTTTTGAGGAATTTTCTAGAAATTCCAAGTTTCCAACTCATCATGGTGGAATGCATGATAGAGGAATATGGTATCTTGAAATCAATGCAAGAATGCATTCAAGGGGTGCATGAATAGTTATGAAATTGAACAAGTTATAGATATGCACACATACATGTTGGTATATATGCTTGATTGCATTATTTTAATACATCCTATGAATGTATGCTTATGTTATATTTAAATGAATTTAATATGTGAATAGATGAAATGATTGAATTGCTACTAACTCATGAATTTGAGATCATTTTAGAAGAATGATTATGGATGAAGTGAAATAATTGCATGTCAATGTACTCATATTTGGATGGACTACATGGAATATCTATCAAGAGAATAGGGTTATGGAAAATGATGATGGCTAAAAGAAATAAATCTCAAGAATAAGGACACCATGATGAAATTGGGATTGTGTGGTTTCCATAAGATAGTAATTAGATATTGGTAGTGGATGTCTAGTAATAAGTTGAAACTCTCCTTTCCCATGAAAAACTTAGCAAGATAGATTTTCCAAGGGACTATTTAGTAGAGAAGGGTATGCGTGAGTATGGAAGGGTGAGTGTGACAAGGAAGAGGAAAGTTAAAAGGAATGAATTTGTTGTAGAAGAAATTATGTGCCATGATGGATAATATCAAGAAGGGTGTCAAAAGGAAGAGTGAGATAACTTCTTGCTTATGGAAGCGCTGAAAAGAAAAAACAAATCCATATATACATGTATTGAATTATGATTGAATACTTATTTTTTAATATATGTTTAGATTGTGGATTTGAGAACTCCTATGAATAAGATAATTATTGCATGAAAATGGATATAACATGTATGTTTTCTTGATGGAATTTATAGCAACAAATAAACAATTAAAACATGAATTGAATACTTGGAAAGAGGAACATTGGATAGAATGTTATCCCAAGGGGGGGAAATAATATAGTACCCCCATGAGAATGATAACATTGTATGTGGAACTAGAAGGACATTTATAGGGGCATCCAAAATGTATACTAGACAACAACATCATGATGTTTAGGACAAAAGGTCCACTAGATTTGCTACAACCCTAAAGAATAAATAAGGGATATGGAATATGTTATGCGGGAGAATACCCACATTGTTTTTTAAATATTGATGTAAAAATAATTTTTTGACGTAAAATTTACAATATATATGCATGGTGATGTGTAGTGACGACGGTGAAAAAATTAGCTGGAGGGGAATGTAGCACCCAAGTTTTCATCCCTAAATTAGAAATGTGTATTTTTGTATAGGGTGAATGGTTGAGAGAAAAGATATGTAAAATGTAAATAATGTACATTGATAATAAAAATAAATCATTGGATGTATATGGAGAAGGATAAGAACATTGGGGGATATGATTCCATGGGAAACGAATGAAAGGGTGCTTGGGAGATCAAAATGGGGATGAAGTAAAAAATAATATTGTATTATTTGTCCCAAATCCTTTATCTCATTTTATCCTAAGTCCTTTATCTTAGATATTACCCTTTGTGACCTTGGAGTGAATTGCCAAGTGCCAAGTTAGAAACATGAAAATATAATCATTAACCTATTGGAAAACTAAGCGGGGGGGGGCTGAATCAGTTGTTACTGTGCTTAAAGAATTATGCACATTTTAAACTCTTTACAAAACACTCAATAATGATCGCAATAATGCAGGGAAGTAAGCAATAAAATATTCAACATCAATCACACACATGAAATATACAGAGATAGATATTTCCTAAGGAAATCCATAAAGGGAAAAACCTATTCTTCTTGATATGATAAGTAATCTTTATTTTCTATACATTATCATTATTATGACCACCAACTCCTTTTGAGGCTACCACCTCTGTTTTAAAAGAAGAAACTTGCTGAGAGCACCAACTCTCTGGTTTTTCTAGCACCCACTAGAAGGAAGCACCAACTCCCTTTGTGTTCCAGCACCAACTGGATGGAAGCACCAACTTCCAGTCACAGAGGCACCAAACTATACAAGCTTCAACTTGCTGAGAGAACCAACTCTCTTGTTTCTCTATCACCCACTAGAAGGAAGCACCAATTCCCTGAGTGTTCCAACACCAACTGGATGGAAGCACCAACTTCTAGACACACATGCACCAACCTGTATAATAGAGAACAATAGTTCTCCCTTGCACCACCGTGCCACCCTGGTTTTTCTTGCTGGAACCAGATGGAAGATACAACTCCCTGTGCTCAAGCACCCACTTGAAACTCTGAGGATGAATGTCCTCCCTAGAACCACCCTACCACCCTAATTATAAAACTTCATTACATAATTTTTTTACAGTGATATAGTGTTTTTCAATGGCTTACCAGTCTCATCACTACTCTACTACACTTATCTTCTCTTCCTACAACAATGTCTTCATGATCGCATCTCCTTGAGATTTATGTTCTTTTGATCTGTCTCTACATGTGCAACTCAAACTTCTCTTCCTCTCTCAGATATGCATTTATGTTCTCTGTCTTTCTACTGCACTTTATTCTCTGTGCAACATTTCCATTCTATGTGCTACGCCTCTTCTGTGATCTTCAACTCCTACGCATAGCATGCTTCTACCCACATGAATAACTCTCAACAGAATTAACCATCTCTTCTATGTTCTGCTTACATCTATCATGCCAAGTCTTCTACCAAATAATACACAAAACTATTCGTCCTCTCTGGCGATTATCCTAAGTTTGTTCTTCATCAATGGTCATTATGCTGAGACTATTTGTCATGAGTGGCCATTCCTGAGATTATTTTCCTATTTATGGTAGTGAGACCCTTTTTATTCTCTGTCACAACTGAGCTTATCCTCTCTGTTACATTTCAGACTTCAACATTTTCCCATCTGTCAAGTGTCTCTATAATGAGTCTTCATTCCACTGTAAGTTGCCTCGAGACTCTTCGGCTCCTCTTGCGATCACCCTACAACTCCTCCAATTATCAGGCATATACAATCACTCTTTTCTGGCAGTTATTGAGAAAACCTCTGCGTGCTCATCCCTTTGGCACTTTTTCCCTTTCTGAGAAAACTACAAAGTGGGTGGTCGCTTTTCTGGCTAATCCCCTTCCTTTCACGTGACCACGATTTGTGACCATAGGCTTGACCAAAAGGTGCTTCACGATCTTAGGCATTGGATATCCAGTTGCGAGTTCCCTTGATTCTCCCAACTCGTGATCTCTTATGTAGAGATTAGCGATGTGATAGCTCCTCCCTTGAATTACGCTGATGTGAACACTGGGTGTGACCACTCGCTAATCAAAAGGGTGCTTCATGATCTCGATGATCTCTAAAATGGATCCTATCAACATGCTAGCTCCTCCCTTAACTTTCCACTGATGTGACCTTGGATGTGACCAGGGGCCAAGAAAAAGGGTGCTTCACATTTCATGAACTTGTGAACTTCGCCATGCCCGATCAATGGTCTATGCTCTCCCTTTGATCGACGACTGCGATCAAATTGCTACCTCACATGTCGAATGTTTGAACGTGAGCCAACCCTGAATCTTCCAACTCCTGATTCCTAATTCAACGCTCTGTGTTAGATCGACGGTCCACATCCCTCTTTGATCCAATGATCCAGATCTTATAGAGACTTCATGTTTCACGAAGTTGGAGGACTACTCACCTCCCTTCTCCCAACTTTCAATTTTCTGAAACCTTCTCCAGATCAACGACCCACGATCCTCGGTGATCGGACGACCCAGATCATATCGAGACTTTGCATTTTGCGAAGTTGGAGGACTACTCACCTCCCTTCTTCTGACTTCCATTTTTCCCAAACCCGCTCCAAGTCAACGACCCACGAAATTCCTCTATCCAACGACTGTGATTAATATCAAGAACTTATACTTCACGATCTCTATTGACTGCTCGTCACAGTTGTTTCGATTCATGATTCTACGAATCTGCTTTATCGGCTTCCACGTGTCCTTCCTAGATGAACGACTAGGATTGTTGCAGCTCCTAGATCCTCGGGTATTTTCCTCCTACCTTCCCAATATTTGTGAGAATCATATCCATGACTCACAAATCCCCATGATCTAATGGTCTATATCAACTCATGAACTTGGACATTGTGAGTTCCTACACCTCTCACCTTTGAATTTTCCAGTTCGTGAGTTAGCGAAATGTTGATCTCTCACCACGTGTCCTTTGGATCCAATGACTCATATATCATCATGAATTCACATTTTGTGGAGTTTGAGGATGGATCTCGACCATTACCCTCTTTGCAGTTATACTAGATTTAATGGATGTTGGTCCTCGATGCTTAGATCCAACAGATCATATTTGTACTTATCCTCTGCGCTTCCTTTGGTCACTGGACTCTGATCTAATGGGCATCGGGTATTCAGGATTGGTGATCCAATGGCCACTGTCTCTCCTCCTCCTGATCTTACACTTCCTCCTAACTTGGAAGAATTTCTAAGTGTCAAAGGCCTCGACCTTTGATCCTTTTGTGAGTCCTGATGATTTTGGGACTCGTCTGCGTTTCTGAAAAATGCTATCTCTCCCGAGCTTTGGCAATGAAGTTAACCTCAGCCCTGGCACACACTTTTTCTCTGCATGCAAATCTATGCTATTCCTCCTGAGATTTGATTTCATAGTCTTCCAATAATTATGACATTGTTGTTTTTTTTCTTTCCTGTAGACATGCCATCATCGTTGTTGTTCTTGCTGGTAGACATGTAATTGTCATTATTTTTCTAGCCATCAATGACAAGCACACTCTTCCTATTAAAATTCCAACAATATCCCCCTTTTGCATTGATGGAAACCCTAAATGGATGCACTATTCTACTTAGACCTCCAATTGTAGCATGACCACACTTTTTCTCCCCCTTTGACATCAATGTCAAAGTAAACATGCTCCCCCTGAGTTGTTGTAGTACTTTGCGGAGGTATCAGATATTCAACAAACACATACTCCCCATCAAAGTATGGACACTCTTAGGTTGATAATGGGGTCACACCCAACTTCTGGTGTAGATACTCAAACTGAGATTTTTCAAGCAGTTTAGTGAAGATATCAACAATCTGATCTTTGGATGGAATATAATGCAAAGAAACAACAGTGTTGGTCACATGTTCCCGCAAGAAGTGATACTTGATGGGTATATGCTTGGTCTTGGAGTAAAATACAGGGTTCTTTGACACACTGATTGCACTAGTATTATCACAATGAATTGGGATCAGTGTAGTATAATTTACCTCTAAGTCTGCAAGTGTTTGAATCATCCATAATACTTGGGTGCAACAAGTGGCAGCTGCAATGTACTCAGCTTATGTAGTCGATAAGGAAATGGAACCTTGCTTCTTTCTCAACCATGCTACAAGAGAATATCCTAAGAAGAATGCACCTCCACTCGTGCTTTTCCTTTCATCCATGTAGTTATCCCAATCAACATTTGAATAGACTGATAATTGAAAATTTTGATTCCTAAGATACCGTAGGCCATAGTTCATTTTTCCTTTCAAATATTTGAATATTCTTTTGACGCCTATCAGATGAATCTGTTTAGGTGCAGACTGATACCTTCCTACTATTCCAGCAGCATGCATTATGTCTAGATGAGATGTTCTGATGTACAACATGATTTCTATCATAGACCTATATGAACTCTGATCAACATTAGGTGAGTCATCATCCTTGCTTAGCTTGCATCTATTGACCGTAGGTGTTCTCACAGATGTAGAACATTCCATTTGAAACCTTTTAAATATTTCTCTTAGATATTTCTCCTAAGAAATAAATAGTCCTTCAGACCTCTTAGTAATTTGTAGACCAAGAAAAAATGGTAGTTCCTCTATCATAAACATTTCAAATTCAGACTACATGGCATAAGCAAACCATTTTACCAGTGAAGCATTATTACTTTCAAAGATAATGTCATATACATAGACCAACACAATGAGAAAATCATTACCCTCTGTTTTGATATAGATATTGTTTTCAATTGTTCCTCTCTTGAACTCTTTGTTTTGAACATACTTATCCAATCTATAGTACCAGGCACGAGGATCTTGTTTCAACCCATATAAGCCTTTCTTCAACTTGCAAACAAATTCATGGTTTTCTGACAGTTGGAAACCTTCTGGTTGTTCCATATAGACTTCTTTTGTTAGATCTCCATTTAGAAAAGATGACTTGACATCCATTTGATAGACTTTAAACTTCTTATGACAAGCATAGGAATGAAACATTCTAATAGCTTCTAATCTTGCTACGGGTGCAAATGTTTCATCAAAATCCAGTCCTTCTATTTGAGCATACCCTTTACAGACCAATCTAGATTTATTCCTGACAATTTGTCCTTGTTCATTCATTTTATTCTTAAACACCCATTTGGAGCCAATTACATTCTTATATGCCAGTCTAGGAACAAGGTCCCAAGTATTGTTCTTCTCAATTTGATCTAGTTCCTCGTTCATTGATTTTGACCAATTTACATCTTCACTCGATTCATTGAAATTCTTGGGTTCCACCATGGATATGACGGCTATATGTGATTTCTCTATGTATTTTATTATCCTTCTCCTATTTTGTACACCTTTGTCTTTCTCACCAATTATCTGACTTGTAGGATGATTCTTTTGAGTAATTTTGGAGAAAGGACTTGATGTTGTCTATTGATTTGAGTCTGCATGAGTGTTTGTTTATTCATTTGACTCAGAGTCTTCTTTCTCTGATTCTTGGACATGTTCATCTTCAACTTCAACTATATCCTTTGTGGTACATTCAATATTGCTCACCTCTCTTACTGGGATTCCTTCATCAAATTTTATGTCAATACAATCAACCAATTTATGAAGCCTCTTATTATAGCATTTGTATCATTTACTATTTGTAGCATACCATAAGAAGATGCCTTCATCAGCCCTGTCATCATACTTGCCAAAGTTCTCATTATTATTATTTATGTAGCACTTACTCCCAAAGACTTTGAAGTGTTTGATTGAAGCAGGTGTTCCATACCATAGTTCATAAGGCGTGTTGTCACTATGTGGTCTGAGGTGAGCTTTGTTAAGAATGTGGATTGTTGTGTGTATTGCTTCTACCCAGTAGGTTTGACCAATGTTCTTCTCATTTGCCATTGACCTAACCATTTGCTAAAATGTTCTATTTTGCCTATCCACTACTCCATTTTGTTGTGGAGTTCCTAGGATTGTGTATTCTCTTTTGATCCCACGTTTATCACAAAATTCCTTGAAATCACTTCACACAAATTCTCCTCCTTTGTTTGATCTTACAGCCTTTAATATGTTCCTTGTTTGATTCTCATTTAAAGCCTTAAATATTTTAAATTTTTCAAATGCTTCAGCTTTTTCTTTGAGAAAATCAACCCAAGTGAGTCTGGAGTAATCATCAATGATCACCATGAAGTAGTTTTCTTTCCCCGTGCCTTCTTGTCTTGATGGTCCACATAAATCCATATGAACTAATAAGAGTGGGTTCTTTGTTGAAGTAGAGCTCTTGGATTTAAACTGTGTCCTCGTTAGCTTTCCTACCTGGTAGGGTTTACACACAGAATCTTGTGACTTTGATATTCTTGGAATATCTTTTACTGCCTCAAGATTATTGATCTTGATTAAGTGGTCAAAGTTTAGATGTCCAAGTCTCCTATTCCATAACCATCCTTCATCATGTTTGCTTAGATTACACTCTTCTCTATCTTTTTTCAATACATATACATTATTATTTGTCCTTATACCTTTAGCCAACACTTGTCCTGAGTTTACAGACTTTCTCTTACAATCTTTGGAAGTGAACACCACTTCACATCCTCTGTAACACATTTGACTTACACTGAGAAAATTATGTTTCATCCCATCTACAAGAATAAAATCCTGGGCTTTTCCTTTACCATTTCTCAAACTCACCATCCCTTTACCGTTGATTTTACCTGGTTCATCATTTCCAAAGGTCACATTCCTGTTTTTCCTTTACTTATAGAAGAAAATGTATCCTTGTCTCTAGTCATGTTCTTGGAACATCCACTATCTATATACCAGGGGTATTTTTTCTTTTGAGATGAAAGTACTAGACCACATTTTTCACTATCTTTCGTTTTCCATGTGCTGGCATTTCTGGCTAAGGGTTTTATCCTTGGATCTGCTTTGTAATTCTTCAGATGGAAGTTTGTAGCTTTGTGGCTAAAGTTATGACAGTTATAGCATTTGATCTCATTTCTCAATAGGTCAAAGTGATTGGTGAAACTTTGTCTACTCATTGGTTATTTAGTTCTATGCTGCAAATATTTCTTATTTTTTTATTTCCTCAGTTGTGTGCCTCTAAACTTAATTTGACAATTTGCAATCTTATGACCAAAATTAGAGCAGTAAAAATAGTAACCATGGAAGAAATTTTGGTACCTAAAGGATGGCCTTATTCTTGGAATTTTTTGCTCCATCTTTTGATATCTTTGTTTTTTATGAGGGATCATCTTGTCTTGATTAGCTTCTAGTGAAAAAGTACTCACATAGTCTGATTTTTTGCTGACTTGGAACTTGATCATCTTTATTGGATATTTAATTTCTGGATGTTTGCTTCTTGAACCACTTACATAGCCTAAACCAGTCTTCAACAAAGGAGATCTTTTTTTGTTCAGAATGTCATTTAGTTTTGTTGAGGCTTTAATGCTTGGAAGATTTTGGAGATACAATCCTTTAAACTTCTCCATCTCTTTTTTGGTTTTTACTACCTCTTCTTCCAAGGCTTCACATATTGCCTTCTTCTTTGATAATTGTTGTTTCAGAATGTCCTCAATTTTCTTTGCTTCCTCTAATTCCACTTTTAGAAGGGCAAAGTCTTCATCAGGTTTTTTACTGTCTTTCTAGAATTGTATCAACAATTGTTTTTTCTTTCTCTTATTGATTGCGAGTCTATCAATATTTTCCAAAGCACCGATCAACTCTCCTTCCAAGTCAACCACAACTTCTACATGATCAACATCACTTCCTGTGACATTATTATCACAATCCTCTTTGTCCATAAGTATGAAGTCATTTACCTTATCTTCACAAGAAGAGTCACTATTTGTGTCTCCTGAAGAGTCATCATTGTTTACACACAAACTTTTCATTTTACCAAATCTCTTAGATTTCTACTTATCTTCACCTTCAAAGTTATGTTCCTTCTTCTTGTGTGGACACTTAGATGAAAAGTGACATATATTTCCACAGTTAAAACATTTGAAGGGAAACTTGCCTTGGTACTTTCCCGATCCTTTCTTTAGTCTTCTCACAAATTTTTCTTCAATTTCATCATGCTCAGAATCCTCATTCTTATCTTCTTTGAATGATGCTTCTCTATATGTGGTTTTATCCTTACTAATCCTCATTTCATAAGCAATTAGAGTTCATAAAAGTTGATCAATAGACAATGTCTTAAGATCATTCAGTTCTTCTATTGCATAAACTTTTGGATTAAATCTATTTGGTAGAGATCTTAAAATCTTCTAAACTAAAAATACATCTTAAATTTTCTCACCAAGACCCTGCATGGCATTCACAATCTCCTCAACTCTTAAGAAAAAAATATTTATTATTTCATCCTCATTCATCTTTAGTTTTTCAAACTGTAATCTGTAGGTTTTTTAGCTTGGCATATTTTACCTTCTCATTATCTTCATAACTACTAATGAGTTTGTCCCACATTTCTTTGGCGTATTATAAGTGCATAAATTTTACAAATTCTACTTTTGGAAGCCCACTCAGAATAACATTCATAGCCTTAGCATTGAAGCTAAATTATAGCTTTTTATCCTTATTAGCTAGTACAATTGGCTTTACATAAGAAGTCTCTACCACATCCCATACATCTGCACCTAAATCCATTATGTAGGTTCTCATCCTAACTTTCTAGAATCCAAAGTTTGTTGCATTGAACAGGGGGGCTTATTGGTTGAATTTCCTTCATGAATTTTCAATTTTAATCTTATCGATATACCTTTAGATAAAAGGAACCAGATCTGATACCAATTGTTGGACAACTGAGAGGGGGGGGGGTGAATCAATTGTTACCATTCTTAAAGAATTATTCCCATTTTAAATGCCTTAGAGAACACTCAATAATGATCAAAATAATGTAGGGAAGTAGGAAATATAAAATTCAACATCAATCACACACATGAAATATATAGAGACATATATTTCATGAGGAAACCCATAAAGGGAAAAAATTCTTCTTCTTGATATGATAAGTAATCTTTATTTTCTGTACATTATCATTATTATGAGCACCAACTCCTTTGAGGCTACCTGTTAAGTCCTAATATTGGCTCATTACCACTTAATTGGGGTATATTAGATTAGTAATGTTATTTTATTTATGTCGGCTTTAGGCCATTAGTTGTAATTTAGATTAGTAATGTTATTTTATTTATGTCAGATTTAGGCCATTAAACCTCCTAGTCTCCTATATATACCAAGGAGACATTTTCATT